>WBNM01021472.1:118989-156995 GCA_013399055.1 Ramphastos sulfuratus | reverse complement strand
CTGAGGAGACTCCCAGTTAGATCCCAGCCAGACCCTGAGGAGACTCCCAGTTAGATCCCAGCCACACCCTGGAGAGACCACACTGAGATCCCAGTCAGACCCTGAGGAGACTCCCAGTTAGATCCCAGCTAGACCCTGAGGAGACTCCCAATTAGATCCCAGCCAGACCCTGAGGAGACTCCCAGTTAGATCCCAGCCACACCCTGGAGAGACCACACTGACATCCCAGTCAGACCCTGAGGAGACTCCCAGTTAGATCCCAGCCAGACCCTCAGGAGACTCCCAGTTAGATCCCAGCTAGACTCTGGGGAGACTCCCAGTTAGACCCCAGCCAGACCCTGGAGGGACCACACTGAGATCCCAGTCAGACCCTGGCCAGACCCTTGTGAGACCCCAGCAAGATCCCAAATGGACCTGGGTGAGACTCCCAGTGAGATCCCAGCCACACCCTGGCCAGACCCTGGTGAGACCCTACAGAGATCCCAAACAGACCTGGGTGAGACTCTCAGTTAGATCCCAGTCAGACTCTAGTGAGACCACACTGAGATGCCAGCCAGACCCTGGTGAGACCCCAGTGAGACCCCAGCTAGACCCTGGTGAGATTCCTCTGAGACCCCAAACAGACCTGGGTGAGATCCCCGCGAGATCCCAGTCAGACCCTAGTGAGATCTCACTAAGACCTCAGTGAAATCCCAGCCAGACCCTGGCCAGACCCTGGTGAGACCCTGCTGAGATCCCAGCCAGACCCATGTCAGACTCCCAGTTAAATCCCAGCCAGACCCTGGTGAGATCCCAAACAGATGTGGGTGAGACTCCCAATGAGATGCCAGCCACATCCTGGCCAGACCCTGGTGAGACCACACTGAGATCCCAGCCAGACCCTGGTGAGACACCAGCAAGACCTTGTCCAGAGTCCAATGAGTCCCCAGGCAGATCCTGGAGAATCCCTGATAAGTTCCTCTCCGGACTCCAGTGAGACCCTGCTGAAATCCCAGCCAAGCCCTAGCCAGAACCTAATAAGGCCCTGATCAGATCCCATCCAGTCCCTGGCCAGACTCTGGTGAGATCTTGGTGTAATCCCAGCCAGATCCTGGCCAGGCCCCTGTGACATCCTAATGAAGTCCCAGCCAGACTCCAGTAAGACCCTGGTCAGACCCCAGGCAGATCCCAGACAGATCCTGACCAAGACTGGTAAGACCCCAGCCAGACCCTGGCCAAGACCCCAGTGAGACCCCAACCCGCTGGCTGCTGTGCTTGGGGCTGCCAGCACTGGCAAGGGGCTGGGGGTATTAAGGCGAAGCACTGTTGGAGGTAGAGCTGGGGGGCACAGCCAGGTTGGCTGGCGCTGGGGGGGGCACACTGCCACCACCACCACTGCCACCGCTGCCCACCCCACTGCCACCACCGCCGCTGCCGCTGCTCCGGCTGCTGCTGCTGCTGCTGCCTCCATTGCCTTTGCTGTAGGAGGGGAGCGAGGAGGAGGAGGAGGAAGATGAGGAGGAAGGGCCTGGTGTCTGGGCAAACAGCACACCTGGGGAGAGAGCGGGTGGGGGGTGAGCCAGGGGTGGCACAGCCATGCCAGCACTGCCCTCACGCACCACGGTCAAAGCCAAAGATGGGACGAGGAGCAGTGGGAGCAAGGCTGGGTGGTACTCGGCAGTGCTGGTGGCAGCTGCTGGGGCACGCAGGGCAGTGCCCAGCCCCCAGAGGTGCCCGTGGCAGCCTCTCACCTGTGTAGACGATACCATTGATCTCCACTGACATGCTGATGCTGTTGGTGCCATTGCTGCTCAGGCTGGTGGCTGAGTCCTGGCGGTTCTCTGCCAGGGAAAAGCCAAGTTACAGACCCCACCAGGAGCCACGGTGGTGGCAGCGCTGCCAGGTTTAGGGGTACCAGGGCCAGCACTGACCTGGCGAGCGGGTGCCTTGGCTGTTGATGCGGATGCTCATGGGCAGCTGGGCCGTCATGGCCAGGAGGTTCTGCTGCAGTGCCCGCTGCATCAGCCGCTGCTGCTCGTCTGTCACCAGTGCCATTTTCTTCTCCGGGGGCTCCCCTGACTCCAGCTTCTCCCTCAGCTGCTCCAGCGCCGCGGCTTGGGCAGCTGCTGCCACCTGCACCGCAGCCGCCTGGGCTGCCACCACAGAGTGACCAGCCAGTGAGACTGGGAGCCGGCTGGGCATGGAGATGGGGATGGGGGAGTCTTCCTCTGCAAGGGGCAGAGCAGGCAGTCAGGGACATGGGGGATGGGCATAGGTAGGTGCCACCGCCCTGGGGTGTCCTTGGCCCTGGCATGCCAGTTTGGCACCCCTCCATGCTTTGTGGACATGCTGCCCCTAGAAGGGAAGCGAGAGCCCAGGTGACCAGCTCATGATAGGACAAGGGGAAACTGCCCCAAGGATCTAGCAGGGGAGGTTTAGGTTGGACACGAGGAACAATTTCTTCCCCAGAAGGGTTGTCAGGACCTGATGCAGGCTGCCCAGGGCAGTGCTGGAGTCCCCACCCCTGCAGGAGTTTTGAAGCTGTGAAGATGCGGTGCTGAGGCATGTGGTGCCCTGGCAGTGTGGGGTTAGGAGTTGGACTCAATGAGCTTAAAGATCTTTTCCAACCAAACTGATTTTGCAGTTCTATGACCAGTCAGGATCCCTGAAACAAGCCCTGGTGCCCTGAGGAGGGGACAGGAGCATGACCCCCACCCTGCCTGCTCAAGCTCTACTCAGTTTGAAGCTGCGCCCTTGGTGCTAGGAGGGTGCTCAGCCCACAGCTTGGACCCTGTGGCAGCCATTACCTTTCTTGATCTTCTGGACGGGAGCAATGGAGCCACCGTTGGTGGCTGAGGCCAGCCCCAGCGCTGGCACTGGCAGCTTGGGGGAGGAGAGGAGGCCGTGGGTGCCACCGGGCGAGTAGGTGAAGAGGGAGCTGCCAAAGCCCTGCCTGCGGCCCTCCCGGCGGTTGCTGTCGATGGCTGCTTGCAGCTCGTTGGGGTTGCTCAGCCCTCGCTTCTCACATTCGTAGGGGTATAGGTACTTCATGTACCTGCCAGGGGAAAAGGATGGGGAAGAGGATGGGGATGAAGGATGTGGTGGTTGGGCAGCTCTGGCCTGTGTACCATCCCCTCCCTCCTCACCATCCCCACTCCAGCGACACAGCTGGGGAAAGGTCTAGAGAACAGAGCTGGGGAGGAGCAGCTGAGGGAGCTGGGGGTGTGCAGAGCGGAGAAGAGGAGGCTGAGGGAGACCTCATTGCTCTCTGCACCTCCCTGCGAGGAGGCTGGGGGTTGGGCTCTGCTCCCTAGGATCAGGTGATAGAAGGAGAAGAAATGGCCTGAAATTGTGCCAGGAGAGGGTTAGGCTGGAAAGGAGGAAAAGCTATTTTGCTGTAAGAGTGGTCAGGGATTGGCACAGGCTGCCCAGGGAGGTGGAGGAGTCTCCATCTCTGGAGATGTTCAAGAAACCTGTGGCCATGGCACTTGCAGCCATGGTTTAGCTGCCATGGTGGGGCTGGGTTGCTGGTTGGACTCTCAGAGGTCTTTTCCAACCCAAACAGTTCTATGATTCAATCCCATGGAGGCAACTCCTCTGGAGGACTCTCCCTCCTCAGCACCCCCACCATGCTGTGCCCCCCCAGCACACACTGAGTGCACAGGGTGAAGGCTGATGTTTGGACTGGATGATCTTGGATGTCTTTTCCAAGCCAAACAATTCTCTGATTCCAAGTGGGCCCAAAAGCCTGAGTTCTGTGCCTGCTCTGCAGCCTCTTGCTCTCTTGGTCAGGGATTGGCAGAGGCTGCCCAGGGAGGCAGTGGTGTCTCCATCCCTGGAGGTGTGTGTGGCCATGGTACCCGGGGCCATGGTTTAGCAGCCATGCTGGGGCTGGGCTGCTGGTTGGACTCTCGGAGGTCTTTTCCAACCCAAACAGTTCTATGATTCGATCCCATGGAGGCAACTCCTCTGGAGGACTCTCCCTCCTCAGCACCCCCACCATGCTGTGCCCCCCCCAGCACTCACTGGGTGCGCAGAGTGAAGGCAGCACTGGTGATGGATGTGGGCAGGTTCAGCCCCTTGGTGATCTCCCGCCACAGCTTCTTGTTGATGACCTCCACCAGGCCACCCTTCTCTGTCACCAATGTGTACAGCATGTAGAGGTCCAGCACCTGCTTGGCCATGATGGGGATCCGGTTGACAGGGGTCCCTGGGGAGCAACGGGAGGAGAGAATGGGTCTGGGCTGCTGCTTCCTCACTCCTAGGCGAAGACTGGCAGAGGGGAAAGCAGCAAGACCCCCACGAAGCAGCATGGGGGTCGGGAAGCTCCTGCTCCTCCCTTCCCTCCCTCAGGACCCCCCCTCCCCGAGCATCACCCAGCCCCACGAACAAAGGAAACAGAAACTCTCCGTTTTCAGCCGCAGCCCCCAAAGCGGAGCCCGGCGAGGTTTCGTCGGCACCCGGCAACAGGAGTTATTTATAACGCTGCTGGCCGAGCCGGGGGCCACACGTGCACGGGGGGCAGTTCATCCCTCAGTGCTGGAGAAGCGGCTGAGGCTTCTCTGTCCCTGAGGGGGGGGCTCTCTGTCCTCCTGGTACTGGCAGTTCTGGGGGAACCCCCAATGCGACACCCCCCGCACGCACGGGCGCTTCCCCCACCGCCCGCCTGACAAAAGGCTGAGGGCAGCGATGTGTCAGCATTTCCAGTGCTCTTCTCCACGCAGGAACCAGACCTTCCACCAGGCCAACGATTTTCCACTCTCAGCCCTTTCCATACCCCCTGCCCACCCTTCCTGTGCCCACGTGCTGCCAGCCCGGGCAAGGCGACAAGGCAGAGAGGGGCAAGAACTTGAGGCAAAAACCCAGAGCCCGAACTCAGAGCAGGAACTCAGGGCAAGGAGAACAACGGGAGGGAAGAATGGGAGTAATGCACCCAGGAGAGGCTGGACCCACCCTGGGAAGGGGCCACAGGTCTGGGATGTGATGGGTGACGGGTGAAGGGGGGGGTGGGCTGCAGGCGCCGGATCCAGCCCATCAGGTTTGACCTCGCTGTGCCAAGAGGTTAAAAATTAACCAGCGGCTCAGCCGGAGCCGTGACCTCCGGGTTGTAACGAGGGGCAAGGAAATGAGCCCCTGGCCCCGGGGGGGAGCAGGGCGGGCGGGCACGGGGGGGGCTCACCTCGCTTCTGCATGAAGCTGAAGAGGTCGTCCAGGAACTCCTTCCTCCTGGGGTCACCATCCAGCTCGTAAAGCTGCACAACGAGAGGAGAAAAAGCTCAGAACCCCCTCCCCAATGAGCGCCCCCCACCGCCTGGAGAGCCCCCCCACATCTTGGGCACCATCGCTGGGGCTTGTGCCTTCTGGCTAAGCCCCTCACGGGGTGCCAATTGGCATCAGGGTGGTCTTTGAATGAGGTCATGGGGTCCCTGTTTCTCAGGGTTGACCTGTGCCCATATCCCAGCTGGAGCCCTGGGATGGTGGTGCCATCAGAGCTCCTCTCTGAAATACTGGTGCCAAGATCACAGCCCTGGGAGTGGCTCCCACCACAATTGGTCCCCTGCTCCTCTGGGAATGCTGATCCTGGTTATTTTTAGCACCCACAACACTTGGCACGGAGTGGAGCAACACTTTGTTGTGATCTATCCTCTACATCTGCAGTGCTGGAGGAAGCCAGTGCCAGGAGCCGGCAAGCATGTCCCGTGGTGCAAGTGTGTGCCATGGGAGGAGTGTGTGTGCCATGGCGAACACCCATTCACTGTGATGCACACTCGTGTGCCATGGTATCTGCAGTGGTGTGATCAAAGTGGGTCCCTGGGGGGCTGTCCCTGGCAGAGGAAAGCTCTGATGAAGCAAAGAGGGCAATGAGCTTGACTCGATCCTCCTGGCTGTGACATACCACTGCCTGCCATGCTGCCCGGCTCCCCTGTGCCTGGTGAGGCTGGCACTGAGCATAGGCTGTCCTGGTCAAGCTTTGTGCCATGGGGTTGGCAGCATCTCCCCAAAGGCTGCTGGAGCAAACCCAGCAGCATGAACCACACAACAGGGATGTGTCTTTCTGAGACAGGGCAGGCAGACCTGGGCAAAGCTCGTGGCATAGCTATGTCTTGAGCACCCAGTTCTGCTGGGGCAGCTTTTGTTGGGCCCCCACCCCATACCCACCAGCCTGGCACATTCCTGCCCGATTTATGGCAGCAGGATCTGCTGCCCTGGGCACCCTGGCATGCAGGCAGCCACACCGCGCTGGCTCTGTCTCTCTCAGCTCAAGCCCAGTGTGGTTCCTGCCCGGGGGTGGTGGCTGGTGGAGGGGTGTTGGAGTTGGGAGCTGTGGGGGGAGCCCTGGGGACGGATGCCAGAGCCCTTGCCCTGGCCTTGCCACCCGCAGCCCCTCGGTGCTGAGCGGCTCCCGCTCTCCTCACTGACAGCTTTGAACAACTGCCAGCGGAGCTGCGGCCGGGGGTGGCTATAAATATTGCCACGTAAGTGGCCAAGCATGCAGCGCGGGGATGCCAACCGCACGGCGGCGGAGCCGCGGGTTAAGAGGGTCACCCATGTGGCCGCTCGTCCCGAGGGCACGCCCGGCATGGCACCCTGGCGGCAGCGGGACTGCGGGTGGGCAGGTGGCTGTCACCCCAGTTGTGAGCGCGGGGTGCCGAGCCCCCTCCTCTCGCTGATCCTTGGGGAGGATCCGGATACCGTGGGGCTGAGCCGGGGCTGATCAAAGGGATCAATGGGGCCACGCGATAAGAGGGGCAGGGCGTGGCGGGAAGGCCATAAACTCCCCCCCCCCCCCCCCCCGGAAACCTCGCCCAGCTCATCCGGCCAGCAGCAATCCCCCAGGGCAGGGGCAGGAGCTACTGTCCCTGTCACCACCGGCCCAGACCTGTCTAAGCTGCTCTCCCATCCCAGCACCAGCACAAGGGGTTCCATGTACTGGGGGAGCCCAGAGGGGTGCCCCTGGCAGAGGGTGGATCACAATATCGTTATTACCACCATGGTTTTTGGGCTGTTCCCAACTAGTTGAAGGATGTTGTGGCAGTGCCAATCCAGCTTCCCCTGGTTCCTTGAGCAGCTCTGAAATCCACACGTATAGAAAGGGCATCCCCAGAGCCCACTGACATGGCACAACCCTGCGGGGTGCAGGGGATGGGGAGGCTGGAAAACCATCGCCCTGCTGCTCAGGAGAAGGGGGAAGCACAAAGGAACAGGAGTGCTGATAGCATGGGGGTATGGCCCCGGCACTGGAAGAGTTTTGAGTGGCCCTGGGGGGCCCCGTCAGCAGCACTGGCTTTGGCCCCTGTGCCATGCCTGGGGGGCCTGGCATCCTGAATCGCGGTGGGGCACGGGTACCAGCAGGCAGCAGTGAATGTGGATCCATCCTGGCATGGCACAGAGCTGGGGGGGAGCTCTAAAACTCAACCAGCCGCCCTGGGAACCATCAGCTGGTTCCGTTGTCAGAAGCCACCAGCTCCTAAGTCCAGTGGCTGCGTTTGGGAAGGGACCAACACACATCTACTGCCACGACCTCCCCGGCTGTGGCCCCCCCAGGCTCATACCCGAGGGGAGTGGACGTGTTTAAGAGGATGAAAGAAAATTAGCTGTCAGCTGAGGAAAGCCTGCGCCGGCCGGGCCGCGGGGATTAGCGGCAGCGGGCGGTCGGCTGCCCCCTGTGCCGCCCTCCCACGCACCCTCCGCCGCCTGCCAGCTTCAGTGGTCCCACACTAAACTCTGCCAGTCGCTGGGGTTCACCGGGATCGGCGAGCAGAGGGAGCCCCACTCCTGCCCGGTGCCCTCGATGCCCTGCTGGCACACCCAGCCCCGGCTGCTGGGCAAAGGACGTTTCGCAAGCTGCCGCTGGTGGTTACCGGCGAGATTTCGACAACTTCGCTGCTGCTCGCTGGCCCCCACGGCTCCGGGGTGGGGAGAGGGGCTCAGCCAGGCCAGGAGCCCCAGGCCAGGCCTCTCTGGTGCCTGACACTTCCCCAGATGTATCCCAGGAGACCCCCAGCACTCTCGCTTGCCTTTGCTGCTGCCAGCAGAACCACTTGGTGCAAGGGCATTTCCCAGTGAGCCTGGCTAGCAGTGCCAGGAGGCGAGGACATGCCCACAGCAGCTGGGACACCACCACGGTGGGTGCCCTGGGACCAAACGGCATCCACCAAGCTGCCCCCATGCCCCTAGGCACCCAGGCACAGGCAGAGATGGGGAAGGGGGAAGAGACGAGCAACTTCCAGCAGCCCCTTGCAGGATTTCCTTGCATCGATGGCATCCCAGGTTTGCCAGGACACCTCGCTGTGCTCCGGCGCTGGTAGCCCGCGGCAGGGCAGCCGCGCACCCCACAAGCACCAAAAGGCAGCGTTAAGAAAGCTCAGGTATTGAGTCCAAAATAACAATTGAGGAACAGAAACGCGTTCTCGTTTCAGCAGCTTGTGAAACCGAGTGCGCAGCCCAGCTCGGCACGGACCAGCTGCACTACCGGACCGAAATCAGCAGGTGCTGATCCGCGCCTGGTGCCAATGCCCTGCCCACCGCGCTCCAGCACGGCTTCTGCTTGGCATGAAGCGCGGCTCCTCGCTGGGGAAGTGCGGGCAAGGTGCTGGGGCTTGGTGCAAAGGCAACGCCAGCCAGCGGGCAGCGTGCCACTGGGAGAGACCGCCCGACCGCTGCCCAGTCGACAGATTTGTCGTTAGGGAGGTGGAAACGACTTCGCCTGTAACGCGGCTGCCCCCAGAACATCCTCCTCACCTGGGGAGGCTGCCTGGCTGTGCCACCCTGCCGATAAGTCCCCATGGCAAGAGCGTGGTGCCATGGGGATGCCGTAGCACAGCTAGCCCAGATGACAGACAGGAGCCACTCTCCACCTCTCCAAGGGACCCCCTAGTGCTGGGTGATCTTGCACACCCAGTGTCCCAAACACATGGCAAACACCCAGTGCCAGCGGCACAGCCAGCTCTGTGCCCAACCAGCCTCACCACCGGCACGACCTCCACCAGCCCCTAACCCTCCGTGTCCTTGCGGGCAGCCGAGGGTGGCAGATGGCCGTTGCCAGCAGATATATCATTAAGTGGAGGAGGAATTAGGGAGGCGGCCGCGGGCGGCAGCGACCCCGCAGCCCAGCGGCCCGCAGGATGCCGGCCCGGCGCTCGGTGTGGATGACCGGATTAACGTTTCAAACCAGATTACGGGAAAATCCCAACCCCGCTGCCGTTCAAAAGGGCTGCCGGGGGGAGGCGGCCCCTCGGCAATGCCAGGAATGCAAGAGAGAGCCTTCGGCACGGGAGCGGTGCGCGCTGGGGGTCTGCCGGGAGGGACCCACCGAGATAAGATTTCCACTCCCTCCTCGCCCGCCTCCGCCCGCCAGCATGCATCCCACCACTCCCCTGCAATGGCCCCTGAGCTGTGGCAAGCAGGGCAATTAAAGCAGGGAGGGGAAGAGCCGTTTAATGAGCGCAGCTCCGGTAACGCTTTTGCCGGAGTCACGCCAGTCCTTCCATCAGCCGGAGCCTCTGTGCCCACCGCAGGAACCCATCGCCCAGAATGCAGGGGGTTACGGAGCTGGGGCTCAAAGGGGTCCATGTCCCAGCGTCCTGCGTTCAAGTTAAAAACAACTCTCTCCCCCCACCCCCGCCGCCGCCGCCCAGCTCGGTTCCGGGTTTTCAAGCCTCGGGGATTAATTTCCAAGTTTCTTTCCCATCGCCAGGAAGTCTCCACGCTCTCAGCTTTTCCTCCCTTCTCCTCCAAACCGGTTTGGGACGTGCATGCCGTGAGCGTTGGGGACACACACACGCACACCCCACAGACCCCCGAGGGTTGCTGTAGCAGGGATGAGAGGGCTGGTGGTAGCCCCTCCATGAGGCCAACCGCCTGCCGGGGGTTAAATCCTTGAATTTCTGTATTTAGAGGGGAAAAAATAAAACAAACCAAAGGCAGCAGCCTGGCAGAGCCCACCTCGGCGAGGTGCCCGCAGCAGGTAGCAGGGCCAGCGTCCTCCAGCCTGGTGAGGTGACGGGAGGGTCCTTTTCTCCTTCTTTTCTTCCTTCCTTCCTCTGAGGGCCCCCAGGGATGAGTTCTTTTGTCCCGCTGACAGACAAGGGGCGATGCAGGGAGCCGGGGGTGAGACCACGCAGGCCAACGAGTTATTTACCGAAGGATAAACACTCGGGCGGCCGTTTCCCGTTCCGTTCCCAGCCGGAGCACGCAGCCCCCTGGCCCCTGGCACACCAAAACACCGTGGGGCACCGGCTCTACACCGTACGGCAAGAAGCACAGTGTGTGTGTATGTGTGTGTTTGGGGGGCTCTTAGTCAGAAAAATAAAGTAATTGGTGAAAACTAGAGTAGAGGGCGGCTGAGGAGCCCCGAAATGAGGCGTTTTGGATGATGTTGCTGAGGTGTTTTCCAGTAAGATGGTGGTTGAGTCAGGACAGGGGAAGCCCATTGCCATGCAGTCCCCCTTCACTGGGCACAGCTCTTGCAGTGCCAGGGCACAGCGCTGACACGGCCCCACCAGGCACGGAGGCGCTGGGTTTGCCAGGGCCGATCCCTTTCAGGGAAGGGCAAAGGAAGAGTCCTGCACAGATCCCATCGCAGATAAAGTGCCTGGCTTAGGGACAGGTCACCTCTCGTCGTCCCCATCCCTAATCCTCTGGCAGCCCCCCCGAAAATACAAACCCCTCTTTGGGAAAGGGCGGTGGCAAGGCAGGAACGTGTGCCCCCTCTCCAAAATCTCATGCCCTCCCAAAAAAATCCCCCTTAGCTCGCTAGCTCAGAAACCAACCGGGAGCGGGATGGTGCTGCCAGCAGCCTCGCCCGTGCGAGATGTGGCCGGATCCTGCCGCCGGCAGCCGAGTCCACTGACCGGCCTGGCGGGATTCCTGCTGCCTGAGTGTGGCCGGGGCCGCCCGGGGCGGGGGGCCGCTTCCGCGGGGGCAGCTGGGGAGGGGGCCAGGGAGCGCTGAGCCCTCACCACCGTACTTCCCGTCGGCACTATTGTTCCCACTGATTCCCATCATTGTCCCCTCTGTGGGCCAGCACCGCCCAGGCCCTGGCCCCACCGCAGGTGCCATTCCCCAGCGGTGCCCAGCAGATCCATTGGTGCTTCGGTGGCACAGGGATGAACCAGCTCCTGATCCCAGCTGTGGCACAGGGATAAGCCCACTAACGATCCCAGCCATCGCACCCCAAAAGGTCCCAAGACCACCCTGCCAGGCTGAGGGGTGACCTGGGGTACATGGGCCAGTGTCAGCGCTGACACGACGGGTGTCACCGCGCCACGGAGGGGGACGTTGAATGGGCGAATTAGTCACCATTTAACCTCCCTGACCCGCCATTGTCCGCGGACCGTCAGCCGCCCTCCCGCCACGCCATGGGGCTGCTCCAGCCCGGCCAGCTGGCAGCCACCGGGACGCTCCACATGGATCCACGTCCACACCGGAGCCGTCTCAGTGCAGCGCCACCGAGCTGGAGCGCTGCCGGCTCCCAGGACGGCTGCACCGCGACTGTTTTTTCCCTTTCCCGCAGAGGAGGAAGCGAATCCTGCTTGCAGTTGCATTTCAAACGACAGGGAGCTGCTGGGCGGCAGCACGCAGGGGTCTGGCTAAAATAAAACCAGAACAGCGTCTGAATGCTGACGCGTTGCACAGGGCTGCAGAGGGGTTACCACGGGTGGCAATGCGATGGGGGAGTTGCTGCCCGCACCCAGGCGAGAGCCATGGGCCGGGGCAGGCGGTGGGAGCAGGTCGGCGGTGGCGCAGCGGCTCTGGGGCCGTCCCCGCC
Organism: Ramphastos sulfuratus; assembly: GCA_013399055.1. Lineage (NCBI taxonomy): Eukaryota > Metazoa > Chordata > Aves > Piciformes > Ramphastidae > Ramphastos > Ramphastos sulfuratus. Next base: position 145,246 of record WBNM01021472.1, on the reverse strand, counting down.
TGCGTGCCGGTGCATGCCCTTGACACATGCTTGCTATCACACCGGACCTTGTGCAAATATTAATCCAGTGGAGTCAGGCGGTGTTGAGAAAGCTTGTCCCAGCGAGCAACACCCAGGGCCCAGCTCGCACAGCTCCCTGACGCTGGCTGGGCAGACCCTGGGTAGGTGGGTGGCTGAGAGAGAACCACATGGCATGGATATGGGGAAAGCATGGCTGGAGCAAAGCTTTTTCCCGATGGAAAGAATGGTCAGGCATTGGAATGGGCTGCTCAGGGAGGTGGTGATTCCACCATCCCTGAACCATTCCAAGAAACGGGTGGGCATGGCACTGGGGGACACGGTTTAATGCCCACAGTGGTGTTGGGCTGATGGTCTTAGAGGGCTTTACCAACTGAAAAAATTCTCTGATTCAATTCTAAAAGCAGCACAAACTCAGCAAATCCTCACCTCAAGCTATCCCTCCCTGTGTGCTCCAAGACTTCCCTGGGGTGAAACCCTCAGGGGTCAGTAAGTCAAGACCCCTCCCTGGGGTAAGCACTCGACGCGATGCTGGGGCAGCAGGTTGGCTGCGGTGGCTCTTGCAGGCGAGCTGGGCTTTAAATTCCACCATATGTAAATGATCGTCTTAGAAAGGGGATCGCTGTAAGCCAGAGCAGATGAGTCACTCGGGGCTTCCACCGCCCGCCCGGGGATTTGGCTAATTGCAAATCTGTTCCTGAAATGCGAGGGCCTGCACCTCCATCCCGCACCTCCGGCCATGGGACAGCTGCTCTCCTGACCCCACCAGTGGGGCCTCGCTCTGGTAGGGGGACCTGGGGTGTTCCCACTAGCCCCACGTGCCCCAGCCCTACCCTGAGAGCTGGAAAAGCTCCAGCAGCCACAGATGGTTTTGACAGGCAGCCAGCTGCGGGTGTCAGCCTTGGAACCGGCGCTGCAGAGCTTCTCCGGCACTGCTGAAACTTTGCTGCTGCTTCGCACCGACCCACGGAGGGCAGCAGGGCGAGGGGCAATGCCACAGCACCAGAGCAATGCCAGGCCCTGTCCTGCTGTGGCATCAGGGCAGGCAGCAGCACAGGGTGGCACACTGCAGGAGCTTGAGTCTCGCAAAGCTGGGATGCATGGGCAGGTGGGGAAACCAAGGCAGGAGGATAAGCCCTTTCCCAAAGGGATTTAGGGCCGGTGCCCGCGTGGGCGCTCTCAGATGCCATCTGCACTGGGATGAGACCCCTAACCTGCCTGCTGTGGGGGCACAGGAGAGCCCTTTCCCAAAGGACCATCAACCAGTGACAGGGCTACCCCCTCCTCATGGTACTTGTGGGGAGTAGGGACCCTTCCCCGGGCAGAAGGACTGCAGCCCTGAGCAGCCCCAGCGCAGGGCGGATTATCCCGAGGGACCCAGGCACAGGCAGATTATGTGACCGACTGGAAGGGGTCAGGAGCTGAGCTGGGAGCTGAGCCCCAGCTCCCCGATCCTGCTGTCTCAATGGCCTAAGCACCCAGCGACAGCAACGTGCCCAGAGGAGAGCAAGGGGCTGCTTCCATCCCCAAACCTCCACCTGCCCCTTGCCCTGGCCCCTGATTGCAGCACGTCCGGCCGGGCCTCAGGACCTGCTGCCATTTCTGCTGCGGTTTGGGCCAGAAATAGGGCGATGGAGCAATGCTGTGCCCTTGCCCAACCGCCCCGCGGCCGGCGGCTGTTTGCTCTGCTGACAAAGGACCTGCTCTCCTCTCTGCTCTGCTTTTTTTTCTTCTTCTTTTAAACAACCCTCATTCCTGTTAGTTCAGCTGTGCCGGAGCTGGGAAGCAGTCTCCTCCTCTGCAGCCCTTCAATCAGCCCTGGGATCTGGGGGAGGGTAAAGGCTCAGGGGGGAACCCTCACAAGGCTTGGGGAAGCCAGCCCGGCTCCCAAGTCAAGGGGTGCCAGGGGGTACAGACCACCCAGGAACAAGCAAAATCAGCCAGGGGAAGATACTGGCCAGGGACCTTGAGCAGGAGGAACGTGTACCTTGTCCCCCACCTCATTAATTGTCCCAGGTCTGGGGAGGAATGGCTGGTCCTGGACATTGGTACCAGCACCCATGGGCTGCACGGGCACCCGGGCGTCAGGCTGGAGGAGGCACTCGGCGGCTAAGCTGCTCTCGCCGAGAAGTCCCTGACCCCTGACCAGGGATCTGGCAGGATTACAACTCCGGGAATGCTCCCTGAGCGCCGTGAGCCGATTACTGGGCTGGATCCCCGGGGAGCACCCTTCAGCGAGCTGAACGATGGCACAGGGCAAGGTGGGCAATGGCTGCACCACGGTCATGGTCCTGCTCCCGACAGGGGTCCACCTGCAACCAAACCACCAGCCCCAGTGTCCCGTCCCACTCCGGTCCCCTCCTCGCCCCTGTTATCTGCTGGCAGCCTGCCCAGACACCACAATCACCCCAGCCCCAGGGTAGCTGCCCTTTATCGGTGTCCCTGCCACACTTCGACACCAACCAGAGTCAAACTGCCTGCAGGGTTGGGGGTGGGAGACAGTGGCCCCCACCCGGGTGACCGACACTCGGGTGCCCCTTTCCCCACACAGGGGCCCCTCGCCCTCCCTGGGGGCGGCTCATCCGCTCGGCTGGCTAATGCCATAAAGCCCTAATCAATATTTTAAAGAAAGTAAATGGACCCTCCTGCCCTCGTTAAGGGGCCACAGGGCCCCTGCCTGCCCCAGCCAGCTTTGGGCTTTCTCAAGGAAAATAATCCACAGGAGAAAGGGGTTCGGGGCCCCACATCAGGGGAGGGAGCAGAGTGGGATCCCCCCCCTCACGCCTTCACCAGAGCTTGGGGCTTTGGAGGAGACTTTCCCAGAGCACTCCCAGAAAAATTCCAGCTTCGTCTTCCTGGGAGCTTCCAGAGCTACAGGAACAGGCAGGGTGTGCGTGGGGTGGTCTGGTTTCACGACTGCCCCACTCAGCCTGTCACCCAGTGAGGTTGTTGAGTTGCTTTCGGTTTATGCTGTTGTTTGGTGTTGGGTTTTTTTCGCCCCCCCTCCCAACCGTTGCACTTTGAAACGCAGTATCTCAGGGGAGCACAGCCTAGCACAAGATAAGGGCTGAGGTTTTTTTGGCCCCCACATGCCCTTGCTGTGGTTCAGCCACCCCCCATTTGGGACAGCTTAAAAAAAAAACCCAAAAAAATCCAACAACAACAAAAAAAAAAAAAACCCACACAAAACCAAACCTCCCTGCACCCCCAAAACCGCTTGGCACATCATTGGGACCCCAACCACCAGCACTCCACCACCTGCATCTTAAACCTCTGCTGTTTCCTGTGAACAGGAGCAGAGATGAGGGTTAAATACCAACTCACAGCAACCTCAGAGAGCATCCCAAAGGGAGCCCACAAAATAGGATATCCCCAAAGGGAGCCCAGTGGCTGCTGCAGACAGGGGGGCATTGGGTGACAGGTTCTCCCCACTGCCCTCCTTCAGGACGGGGTGATGGGGTGCACACACCAGGGGGGCACAGGCAGCACAGGAAACTCCAAAAGAGGCAAAGACAGGAAACTCCCAGCCCCGTGGGCTGCCAATATCCCCAGGGCTCCCGGAATTAGCGGGGTGCAGTAATAGCGGTAATGAAACAGAAAGGTCAGGGTGTGTGGGGGGTGCTTTGTTGGGGCAGAGTTCCCCCTCCTCGACACTTGCTCACTGGGGCATGGCCCTCAAAGCAGTTTTTCCCCCCCACCACCATGTCAACGGCAGCCCTGGGCATTACGCAGCAGTTTGTGGTGGCACGTGGCAGAGCTGGGGTTTTGGCAGAGCTTGGTTGAGCTGCTCTGTGTTCTGGCAGCTCATCAAAGCTCAGCTGCTCCCATGAGCATCGCCCTCCGGAACGGCAGCATGATGGAAAACACTCATGAGCCCCAGCACCTGGCTGCAGTGCCCTGGGGTGGGTGCCAGGCTTGCTCCCCAGCCCCCATGTGCAGCTCTGTGACCGACTGCCAGTTCCAGGCTGGCAGCACAGACACACCAGCATTGCTGCAGTGCTCCCTCACCCACCCAGGGATGTGTTGTGCCCAAACTCAAACAAGAGCAAATGTGGCCTAGGCCCAGCAAGGTGGCAGGGCGAGGCAATGTGCCAATAGATTCTTCCACTGCTGTGCCCACCCCTGACTGGGCTACAGGAAAAAAACGAAAGCAAGGCTGCCCTCACTGCTGGCCGATGGAGGAGGATGCGGCAACCATTCCCCATGGGGAGTCCCAAAAATGTCTCTTCCTCCTCTATTCACCTCGGCAGCCACTGCTCCCCCAAAGCCCCCCACCACGCTGGGGGCTCCTTTGTTCTGCCGCCTGCGCCCCGGGTCAGCGGCCGCGCTGACCTCTGCCTGTGCAGTAGCTGTCCCCAGGGACGGGGAGGTGCCACGTGCCGGCTCCCTAACCTCCATAACTCTTCCTCACGCCCTCCCCTTCCTCCCTCCCTCCCTCCTTCTACCGGGCCCCCTCCTCCTCCTCCTCTCCCCGGCCCCCCGCGGTTCAATCCCAGTTTGCAGGAATCTGCCCCAGATGAGTTAATAAAACCCCAAGGAGGAGGATGGGGACAGCCCCCAGCTTGGGTTTCGGTGCAGAGACAGGCACCTGGACTCGCACTCCTGGAGCACAGAGAGAGCCAGGACAGGGACACCGTGGGGACCAAACAGCAGGTTAGACCATTCACCAGTGCCAGCAGGTCTGGACCTGATCCCAACTCTGCTGACACATGCTGGTGGCCACACAGAGAGCAGAGGTGCTCCCAGCACCGTGGAGCTCCTGTGCTAAAAAAAAAACTACCTCAAAAATAGCTCCTTCCTTGAGCAGCAATTCCCCACCACAGTGGGAAGGCACAGCAACAGCACAGCCACGCTCAAGGCAACCAGGTCCCTGCTCAAAGGCACCAGCACAGCCACGCTCAAGGCACCAGGTCCCCACCGTCTCTCCATCACAAGAGGACCCAAGCCACGGTACACCAGCACCCCAGTGCTTCCCCAAACAGATCTCCAACCCCCGGCAAAGAATCGGCAGCAGCAGGAGCCGGCACGGCGCTGAAGCATCCCTTGCCACGCAGCACCAGGGCCAAGGTGGCTGCCCCACGCTGGTACTCTCTGTTTACATTCCTGCTGCTCCTTCCCAGGCCTCGCTGCTCTGGCTGTGCCAGCTGGGCTGAAGCTGGAGCCGGAGCAGTCGGCGGCACGCGTTGGAGCGTGGCCAGGAGGAGCTCCCAGCCAGCGCCGCTCTGCACCGAGCAACCCCCTGGCCCGGCTCCAGCGGCCGCGATCCAAGCGCCGCCGCTCTGGCAGGCTGACGTGCCGGGGGAAGCCTCTCCCGGCCGGGCGCTTCGCTTTGCCGCCGCCGCCTCCTCTCTCCTCCGCCCACGGCGGCAGCCGCTTCCCTCCTCCCTTCGGCAGTTTCCACGATTACCCAAGGCTCTTCCAAACGGGAGACCCCGGGATGCTTTCGAGCGGGAAGTAAAAAGGAGGGAGTGTGAGCCCCAGCCCCTTTTTCCAGCACGTCTTCGAGGGGCAAAGGACTTAAGCTAGTGTCCCCAAATTCTGTGGCTGTGGCAGGGGACCCAGTAGAGTTTTATGGCATGGGGCCGTGGCACATCCTCAGTCCGCTGCACTAGCGCGGCATGGGTCCTCAACGCACCACCAGCCACACAACCCTAAGTTTTCCTGTGCGATCCCAAGGACTGGGAGGGGTTGCCAGGCCCCCAGAGCTGGTACGCAGGTCCGGTACGGCACCGACACAGTGACAAACAGGAAGATCACAGCTGCGGTATCGAGAAAGCCTTTGCACAGGCACGAGATCACGTTGCCGGCCCCTTGCTCCCCGTCGGCAGGAAGCACAAAAGAGAAACCACGAGAGGAGGAGGAGGAGGAGGAGGAGAAGGAGGTGACAGCGTGGGCGCAGCAGCAGGAGGGACGTGGGGGTAGGCGATCCCTCCTTTCCCCGCAGCCGATCCCGAGAGCGCCGGGGAAGGTGGTCACACACTCCACGCTCTCCTGTGCGTTCTCCACCAGCCCTGCCGTGAGGCTGCCCCCATGCAGATGTGCCAGCAGATCCCGGCAGCCTCTTTCCCCTTTTGGGAGGGATGCAATCCCCTTCAGGGAAGGGGCAGGGGCCGTCGCATCCCTCCCGAAAGGCCACTGTGCCCCGGCCGCTCCATCTGGGTCCCATCTGCTGCCGTTGGCTCCTGTCCCTTCCCCCAGCCCTAAACTCAGATGTATTTAAACACACACATCAAAGGCGCCGGGCAGCCCCTGGGGAGCCCCAGCTCGCAGCACATTTCCTTCTATTAGCTGAACGCGGGGTACAGCGAGTGCCAGTGCCGGGAGAGAGCAGCAGTGGTCCTGCCTCCTGCCAACCCGGCTCAGCTGGCATGGGGACAGTGGCAGAGGGGCAGCTGAGGTGCCTTCACCGCAGTTTCACCCTTCGATGGCATTTTGGCTGTGGCAGGAGGGCAGAGATCTGACCCTAAACGTCAGCAGGGCTGCAGCACTCCTACTGGGCATTGCCTCTGCAGTGACAAGGGAGCATGTGAGGTCCCCACCAAAAACAAGGTCCTGCTTGGGGAGGGTGGAGCAGAGGAAACCAAAGAGTCCCTTTGGATGTGCAACTTTGGAGCAGTTTTTTTCCCTATCATTTTCAGGCAAAATTCTCCTAGGTCTCTACACTGAACCTCATTACACTGCCCACCTGCAACAGGACCGGGCCACAGTTACAACCAGGACATAGGATCCCACCAGAGCCACCAGCCAAAGTGACAGGGGAGGGGGCACAGCTGACCCCAAGCACTAAAACCCTGGAGGAATCCCACACTTGGCAACAATGCCAGCAGCTCGACCTGAGACATCTGACCACAGCTTGCAAGGACACAGGGACATGCGGCAGGGATGAGGAGCAGGGGAGGGATAGGCACAGGGGGAACGTGCAGGGCACGGGGGGCACTTACTTGCTTGAACTGCTCCTCGTAGGTCCAGTCACCGTGGTCGGGCGGCGGGGGCGGGGGCTGCGCGTGGCCCAGTCCAGAGGGCAGCCGCTCCTGCCCGCCTGGCAGCCTCTGCGGCTCGCCCCGGTAGTGTTGGGGTGCTGGGGGCTTGCGGAGCAGCAGGGGTCCTGTGCCTGCCCGCACCGCTTCTGCCGAGCTGAGCTCTTCCTCTCCCATTTCTTCCTCTTCCTCATAGTCTTCCTCTTCCTCCTCCTCTTCTTCCTCTTCTTCCTCCTCCTCGCCCATGTCCTCTTCAAAGTCATCTTCGTCCCACTTGCCTTTCCTAGAGCAAGGAAGAGAGGAGAGATTTGGTCGCCACGTAGTGAGGGTTGGATCTCCAAAGCTGATCCCTCTTTGCTGCCTGCCTCACAGGCACCCTACAGACACAGGGCTGGCACAACTCGCCTGGCACATTGGGAATCCATCAAAGCCCCAGCACACCTGAGTTGGTGCATGGTAGCTCTGCAGGGCATCGCTGGCATCCCAAGACAGCAGCTCCATCACCGAGAGGGGCTTTGCCAGATGGCTCCCAGCCCTTTCCCAACCCCAAAGAGGACATGACTGGGAGGAGGCAGCAGTGAGTGCTCTGCATAATTTAAAGCCAGGGCAGAGATGAAATGTTGCCCCATGCCAGCCTGCCACAAGGAATCTCAACTGCATGGCTGAGCTGCTGCTCTTGGTAGCTCCTGCTCCAGTATGCCCTGACAGCACTAACCCAACTCCCTGCCCTGAGTTGCATGTATCCAGCTGCTCAGCACAGCAGTGTCAGCTCCAGCATCCTCCCCAACCATCCCCTAGCCTGAGAGAAGCTTTGTCCCCAACTGATCATACCAAAACCTGCCAGGACCAGAACACATCCCTGCCCCTTCCCCAGAACTGTAAGAGCTGCTGGGTCTGGGTTAGTGGATACTCACAGTTCCTCCTCCTCCTCCTCAGAGCCCATGTCCTGCTGGTATTCACCATCCTCCTCTTCCTCCTCCCCATGCTCCTCCTCCTCAGAGGCCTGGCTCTCGTCCGACAGCCCCGGGCTGGACGAGTGGCTGAGGCCGGCAGCCGCTGCCCGCATGGCAGCCAGGGCAGCCATCTGTGCCCGCTGGATGTGCGCACTCTCAGGCTCTGCTCCTTCCTCCGAGGGCACCGGGGCTGGATCCTGCCCACGGCCCCGTGCTGGGGTGCTGGTGGGGGGCTGCCCTGGGGCTGGCAGGGGCTGCGTCGGGGGTGTTGTGGAGCGTTGCTGCTGCTCCTGCTGCCGTGCTTCCAGTGCCTGCTGCAGCCGTGCACGCTGCTGCCGCTGCAGGTTCTCCATCACTGCCTGCAGCTTCATGGCTCTGCCGGCAGCAGGTGGAGGGTCCCCAGGGGGGCGAGGGGCAATGCACCCCGGGGGCAGCACCCGGGAGGGGTTGGGGGCTGCGCCCGGCAGGCTGCCGCGCTCCAGCGGGGCTGGGGTCCGAGGCTGGGCAGTGCCGGGGTGGGGAGCAGCCCTGTGAGGGGGCTGCCAGAGGGGTGAGGGCAGTGGAGGGTCCTCAGGCAAGTCAAGACAAGAATTGCCACTGGGTCAGGGCAGAAAGATGTGTGCCTCCTGACCCCCTTGGCCCTGATCTGATGGCTCCTTTACTTGAGGACTCTGGCAGAAGCCAGGGGCACAGGGCTGGCTTGTCAGGGTGCTGGTGCTGTCAGTGATTGTGTCCCGGGCAGGCGCCGAAACCTCTGCGGGCTCAACAGGTAGTGGCTGCAGCCTGGCACATCATCCAGTCCCTGACCAACCAGGCACCTTCTGGAGGGGGTGGCAGCCTTGGGTTAATGCAGGGTTCTCCAGCTCGGGGCCAGATGTCTCTCCCTATTCCTCAGCCCGTTCAGCTTCTGCCAGGCGTCGGCGCAAACCTGCCAGGAGAAGTGGAGGAGAAGGTCAGTGGAGCAGGGGAGAGGGTCAGTGGAGCTGTGGCAGGAGCTGGCGAGCAGGAAGGAGTTAAAGACAGTGCAAGAGCCTCATTAATCTCGAGCTAATGAGATAGGGAGGCTGGGGCCTGCTGCTGGAGGGGGAAGGGGCCTGCCGGACCCGATAGCCCTGCCTGGCCCTGCGGATACTGAGAGAGCAGCACCCGTAGATAACAGCCCCGCAGGGAGAGCCACCCTCACGTCCCCCATGGGGGCCAGGGCATGTCCCCACCCAGGGCAACCGGTGACAAGGGTGAGGGGAGCTCGAGACTTATCGTGACGGCAGGAGCAGGTAGCTAACAGTGGCACTGGGGTGCCAGAAGCATCAGGGTCCACGCTGTGTAGCAGAGGGGTCCCAAAGCATGGAGAGACCCCTGTGTACCCAGGGCACCCTCCTGGGACAGACAGGCAGAGCCTCACTCCTCAAAACCCTAGCAAATGGGTTCTCCTGGCCACCCTGTGGGACTCTATGACCCCCAAGCCTCACCCCTTCCCTAGGGAGTTGTGGGGGACGAGCTGAGGCTTCACCTTGCCAGCAAGCACCAGAGAAACCAGCACGGCATGGCTGGCTCCCATGCCATGAGCCCATCACTCTGGCAGCCCAGCCTGGACACCCCCTGCAGCATCGAGCCCACTCCATCCCTGGCCAGACAAGGCTCCACCAGCAACAACTTCAGCCTGACCTCGCCCGTGCCAAAGGCAGGGCAGAAGCTCACCACGCCACCACGGCGGCAATGCCAAGCACAAGCGTTGACTCAGCTGGGCAATCACCCCATTTCTGCTGCCTGCGGGCTGGCAGAGCACACTCCCCCCGGAGTCCAGAGCTAGCTGGGGATGCTTCCCGGGGGGCCACAGCAGCCCCCACTGTGGCGAATGGACAGCTGGTGGCATGCGGGAGCCAGCAACTACGGCACCATCCCGCGAATTCTGGAAACGAGAACCCATTTCCAGCTCGGTGCCGCTGCCGATTGGGCGGCCGGGTGGGAGCCGCTTCCCCCGTGCCTCACTGTGGCGGCGCCCGCATCCGCTTACAGCCGCGCCGTGCTCGGCTCACCGTACGAACGAACCTGCCACCGCCGCCGCAGCCCCGAGCTGCCGTTCACACAGCCGCCACTGCTGCCACCTCCCAGGACAGCCAGTGCCAGGGTGGCAGGAGCTGGTCCAGCCCTTTACTGCCCGTGCCGCAGTTTCCCCTCCTCCGCCCCAGCCATCTACATCCTGCCTGCATGGGTGGACGGAGGTGTTGGAGCAGGGACCCTCTCCCCTCTGCACACACACACACACACACACACCCAGGGGGCTGCAGCGGAGCGGTGGCTGCTCACCAGCCATGGCCACACTCTTCAGCACGCAGCCATCCCGTACCGTGTCTAAACTCCGTCCCCTGCGAGAGCTACGAGCGAAACCGAAGTGAGACTCGTCCCAGGCACGTGCATCTACAGCCCTGTGCCGCCGTGGCTCTGCCTGGCCACAAGCTGCCAAATTACTCAGTGCCAGCACTGGTGCCACTGAGAGCAGACCGTAAGCTGTGGATCGCGGTCTTGCCACGACCACACCGCTGTGGCCCTGCAGGGAACTGAAGCTGAAGCGCAGCCGGAGCGTGTCGGCATGGCGAAGCCAGAGCCAGGGGACTGTGGCACCTGGTGCGGTGACCTTGAGCTGTGCCCCTTTGTCCGTTCCGGCCGCGGGGGCTCGGTGCCGTACGGGCGGTGCCGGGGGGGGGGGGATTTCACGCACCCATGTCCCGTGGGGCAGGTGCTCAAGAGCGACAACGGCCACACTGGGCTAAAAATAAGCGGTGGCGGCGGGTGGGGGTGTGACGGACAGGGCCTTTGTGCCACCAACACAGGGCCTGGTCTGACCACAGCAGGACACCCCCGCCCGAGCCCCCGGACCCCCAGGCTCACGGCACCGCCTGGGAGGGAGATCTGAGGACAGCGAGGGGCTGGAAGAAAGGAACGGGACAGGGAGCACAGAACCAGTGGGTGCCCGTTCTCAGGGACGGACAGGGCTGGGGGATGCCGCGGGAAGGACCCCCAGGGCTGGCAGGGAGCTTATCCCCAGGACTCAGCATAGTCCCGGCCCCGCTCCTGGCGGCACGTGGCACCGTAGGCCCCCTGCTGAACTCGGGCAGCGGGGCCCGGCCCCGTAAACCGAGAAGGGAACGGCCGCCACTGGCACAAATGGGCCAGGTTCGGGTTCAGCCAGGAGCGCTCACCCATCACAACTCAGTGCGGAGCCCGCTCCCAGCCCCTCCTGCTGCCAGAGTCCGGGGCACAACCGGTTCCGCGTCCCCCCGCTGGGGGCCGCCAGGGGAAGCGAGGCGGGGCGCGAGGGACTCTAACCGGCCGGGACAGTAACGCCCGGAGGGGCCGGAGAGTCCGAACAGGGAGCGGGGGCGTGCCGGGAGCGGCCGCGGGGGGGCAAGCCCCGACCCCGCGCAGGGGAAGCGGCCGGTAACCGGCCGCAGCGGGAGGAGGCGACCTGGTCCCGCCCTGCAACCGGTAGCAGAGATACCAGCCCATCCAGGGTACGCGGCCGGTACCCTGCCCCGGTTCCTGTCCCGCCCAACCCCTAAGTGCGGAGCTAAGACCCCGATTTCCCGTTGCGACCGCGGTAGGGGTGTCCCGGTGCCGTCCGCGGGGCCGACATGGCGGCGCGTCCCCGCTTACCCGGTGGAGGCCGTCCGCCGCGAAGCCGCATAGCAGCCGCAGCCGCCCGGGGCTCGGGCTGCGGCGGGGCCGGGGCGCGCTCGGTGCCCGCACGGCTGCTGCTCTCCCCGCGGGCGGGCGGCGGGGCCCAGCGCCACCCCGCCCCTTCTTCCCATTGGCCAACTGCGTCCGCCCCGCCCCATGCTGCCCCGCCCCTCGTCTTCATTCGCCCGCCGCAGCCACCGCGCCCCGCCCCATCTCCCTGTTGGTCCGTAGCCGTCGCCGCATGCAAATATCTTGCTGCGGCGGGGCCGCGGGGCCGGCCGGGAGCGCAGCCACAGCGTCGCCTAGCGGATGGGCTGGGGAGCGCCGTCGTGCAGGGCGCGGTCCCTTTAAGAGTCTTGCGGCAGCGGGGGCGGATTTAAAGGGACCACAGTCGCGGGGCTCCGGCAGCCGTCGAGCCCCGGTACTGGGAGGATCACCCCCTTCGTGACCCCACCCTGCCCCCCGCGGCGCCCCGGGGCGGGACTCGACTCTCGGTGCTCCCGCCCATCTGACGCCACTTCCGGCGGGGCCGCGGAGGTCCCGGTGCCGCCGCCTGTCCCGGGCTGAACCGAGCGGAGCCGAGCCAAGCGGGTCATGGTGGTGCTGCGGGGCGGCGCGGGCCCTGAGGAGCCCTACCCGTGAGTGCGGCGCCTGGGCGGGCTGTGGGGCGGCCAGGGCAGAGGGGAGCTGCCCGTGGGTCCGGCTTCGGCTCCGGGCCTGTCACTCCGCCCCCTGTTTCCAGCACCCTGCCGTTCCTCCCCGTGGGCTGTGGGCGGAGGCTCCGTGTTTCGGGTGAGGACCCCCAAAGGCTCTGGGGCAGTGGCGGGCGAGGGCGGCTGTTCGGCCCCAGGAGGGCTTCTGCCTCCGCCATCTCGCGCAGGGAAGCACCCGGAGGCGGCTGTCAGAGGCAGGAGGCCGTGATTAGGATAATGAGCTAATTAGTGTTTACCCCGCCGAAGGTCACCGGAGCTCCCTGAGGACACCGGGACCGGGGACGCGATGTGCCGCGGGGTACCGCGCCTGAGTCCCTCAGGAGATCCGGTCCCGGTGGGCGTCCCGACTGGGCTGGGGACTGCTGGTCATGACCCCGCTGCTCCCAGCCTAGGGTACCGGAGAGCTCGGAGCGAGGCTGCCTAGAGCCGTGGCGCGGGAACCGGCAAGCCTGCGGAGGTCGGCCCCGTGTGGCAGCAGGGGCTTCAATCTCAGTGTCGGTGCCGTGTTCTGCTCGTGAAACGGTAAAGAACGGGAACTGGTTAAACACCACCCCGGGGGGAGCAGGAGGCTTCCCGGTTCTTGCCTGGAAAGGAGAAGGGGAGGAGAAGTCACCAAACTCTGTACGGTGGCCCCGGAGCCGGTGAGCTGTCGCCGTTTGGTCCGGTCTGGACCCTGCTCCCTTGGGCTGGCCGTGCCGGGGACCAGCATCGAAGTTACTGATAAGGGACTCGAAGTGGAGCTTGTCCCAGACACCTGTTTGCCCCTGGCTGTGTGCCCAACACTCTGCTGGCACAGGACTAAGGTCACTGTCACCTGTGAGTCTCCGTGGTTGGAAGTAAGCCCCACAGGCGGAGGTGGCAGTGCCAAGCAGCAGACGTGGCAGTGCAGGGACTCCAGGCAATGTGCCAGACCTTGGCATCGCTGCAGATGGCTTCAGCAGCTTTGGGAGCAAGAGGAGGGCACGAGTCAGTGACCATCCTGCTGCCAAACAGCTGGGGCAGGGAGGGCTGGGGCAGGGGGGGGGTGTCCTGGCAGCACTGAGGCAGGAGGCTCCCACCCTGATGTCACTTCATAGAATGAATTGGGTTGGAAGGGACTTTAAAGATCATCCAGTTCCAACCTGCCTGCCAGGGGCAGGGACACCTCCTACCTGCCCAGGTTGCTGAAGGTTCCATCCAGCCTGGCCTTGAACACCTCCAAGGAGGGGACATCCACAGCCTCCCTGGGCAACCTGTGCCAGCCTCTCCCCACCCTCACTCTCAAAAATTTCTTCCTGACCTTCACTCTCACTCTCCCCTCTCCTAGCTCAAAGCCATTGCCCCTGGTCCTGTCACTCCAAACTCTTGTCCAAGTCCCTCCCCAGCTCTCCTGTAGCCCCCTTCAGCTACCGGAAGGCTGCTCTGAGGTCTCCCTGGAGCCTTCTCCAGGCTGAACAGCCTCAGCTCTCTCAGCCTGTCCCCACAGGGGAGATTCTTCAGCATCTGATCTTCTTTGTGGCTTTTTTTTTTTTTTAATTGTTTTCATTTGCATGACTTTTTTTAACATCTTTTTTTACCCTTCCAGTGCAGGCTGCAGGACAAGCCCTTCTCATTGTCCTGCTGCCCTGAGCCCAGGCTCCCCTGCCCATGAAAACAGGGTCAATATTTACTGTGCTTTGTCCCTGGGCTCCCCTTGAAGGACTCTTTCTGTGGCACAGCCATCCCAGGTCACACCAGTGAGCCGTGACGGCTCCAGGTTGTGCCAGGCTCACAGCTGCCACACTTGGTGCACTCAAAAGCCCTGAGCTGGGGCCAGCTGTAAGGTGACTCCCTCCATTATTATTTCTTTTTTTCAAACCACCTTTGTATTAAAACTTGATCCTCCAGCCCTGGTCACTCTCTATTGGTGGCTTGGGTTACAGCTCCCCACCCAGCCTTAGTCATCACCGAGGCTGCTGCATCCCTTTTCTTTCTCCCCAGACACCTTTGCTGCTGTTTCCTCTCCAGCTAGAAGGAGGAGAGGTTGGGTTTGTTTTCCCTTCTCAGCAGCACAGGCTCTAGCATTGTCCCTGTGCAGGGAAAGTGAGGGGAATAAAATGAAAATCAGGATTTTGATGTGGGTTGGAACTGGCAGCCTTCCCAGCCAGCAGGGCACAGTCAGAGGTGCTGAGGACATCTGTGCCAGCGCCTGGTTGCTGTGCCAGATCTCCTTGGAACCCCTCCCCAGGGTGCTGCTGAATGGGAGGGGACACTTTGGAGACTCTGTGATCGTGGGGGAGGACAAGGAGCAGCCTTTCTGCTCCCCTTCCCAGCCCTGCCCAGGGTTAGGGGGAGTGTGGGGTGGGTTGGTTTGTTGTGGTGATTTTCTCCCCCACCTCCTGCTGTGGTGCTACAAACCCAAGGGGAAGCTGTGAGGCAGAGACCTCAGCAAGTGGGCTAAGGATGAGCATGAAGATAGCAAAACTTCACATCCTTGGAGGACTTCTGATGACCTTTGAAACCAAAGTGGTTGCATTAAATGCCTGGAGAGCTTCTTGCTCATCACTTGGTTTAATGTTCACACTAAGTTGTTTTATGGTTGTTCCTAAATTGTGTGCATGTCTGAGTGACTCCCTGGCTGTGGAATGGCAGGGGTGGGAAGGGACCTCCAGAGATCAAGTCCAACCCTGCTGCCAAATTAGCATCACCCAGGGCAGGGCACACAGGAATGCATCCAGATAGGGCTTGAAATTCTCCAGAGAAAGAGATTCTACAACCTCTCTGGGCAGCCTCCTCCAGGCCTCCAGCACCCTCACACCAAAAGGAGTTTTCCCCTCATGTTGAGATGGAACTTGCTGAGTTCCAGTTTGTATCCATTGTTCCTTGTCCTATCACTGGGCACCACTAAAAAGAGCCTGGGGCCTTCTTGACACCCACCCTGCAGATATTTATAGACATTAGTGAGATCTCTCAGTCTTCACTTCTCCAGGCTAACTAGCCCCAGGTCACTCATCCTTTCCTCATCAGACAGATGTTGCAGTCCCTTCCTCATCCTCATAGCTTCCATTGGACTCTCCCCAGTATATCACTGTCCCTCTTGAACTGGGAAGCCCAAAACTGGACACAATACTCCAACTGTGGTCTCAGCAGGGCAGAGTAGAGGGGCAGGCGAACCTGCCTTGGCCTGCTGGCCACACTCTTCTTCATGGACCCCAGAAAACCATTGAGTTATTGTTAACAGAGCCAAGCACCCATGGGTGCACTCAGGAGGGGCTGTAGCTTTGTGGCAGTGACAAGCTCCTGTTGCTGGCAGCCTCCCTGGGTTGAGAGTTGCATTTCCCCATGGGAATGAATCCCTTTGTTTAGCCTTGGGTGCTGCTGAAGTTGCTCACCCACCACATCTGGCTGCTTTAAACCCCCTCAGATACTCCAAGCAAGCTGTGGTGCCGTGAGGCTGTTAGCCATGGACCAGAGGGGTCCAGGGCACCATGCAGGAGGATGTGGTGCAAGGCACTTAACACTGAATCTCTGCCTCTGTTGTTGTCCCCACCGTGGGCTCCCTGTCCTCACACTGCTGTGGCTGTCCGAGGCCTCAGGGGTCTTAGGTGGGCTCAGTCCCCTCTGCCACATGTCTTTGCAGGAGGATTGAGGACTGCCTGCCCCCGCTGGAGGACTCCCCAGCCAAGAGGTTCTCCCCCTCCAAGAGGAAGCAGTACTACATCAACAAGGCCATCCGCAACTCCGACCTCACCCCCCGGGCCAAGGGGCGCAAGAGCCTGCAGAGGCTGGAGAACAGTGAGGAGCTGGGGCAGGCTCCGGGTGTGGGTGGCCAAGCAGGGGGGTGCTGGGGGGCACAGGATCTCTCCAAGGGTGCTGCCTCCCTTCTCAGGGTCTTTGCTCCTTCTCCACACCCCCAGCTCGCTACCTGATGACGCTGCTGGAGCGAGACGAGTGTGGCAGTGAGGAGGGGGAGCTTGCCCACTCTGCCACCCCCAGCATCTTCACTGAGGCCTGCAGCAACGAGACCTATGTGGAGGTAGGTTGAGGAGGGGCCCTGGGATGGCATGGGAGGTGCTGGCAGTATGTGGTGTGTGTTCCTTGTTCCTCTGAGCTGAGCTCTCTGCCTCTCCAGCCTGAGCTCCTGTGTCCTGGCTCCTGCTTTGTGTTGCAGTTGCCGAGTTGCAGAATCGTTTTGGTTGGAAGAGACCTTCAAGGTCATCAGGTCCAACCAGAGCACCACTAAATCATGTCCCTCAGCACCCCAAGTGTCCCCTTCCAGCTCCTTTGAAACCCCTCCAGGGATGAGGACTTCACCACTGCTCTGGGCAGCCTGGGCCAGGCCTTGACATTCCTTTTGGGGAAGAAATTGTTCCTCATGACCAACCCAAACCTCTCCTGGTGCAACTCAAGACCATTTCTTCTTCTTTGTTGCTTGGGCTGGAATCTCTACACTTGGTTCCCAGCTGCTGCTGCATGTGCTGGGGAGGGGGATCAGGTCTCAGGGCCCCTGGTCCTGCAGCCTGTGGGGTGGGGCATCTCCTTCTCCTTGCCAAACCCTGCATTGCTTCAGTCTGCCTAGCTGGTGTTGCGATACCAGGCTGTAACTGGGCATTTTGAAACTGGGCTTCTCTCCTGTTTGGTGCTCAGGGCTGTGGTCACAGAGCAGCCTGCATGCTCTGGGCTCTGCAGAGCTCTTCCCTCGCTCCTTCAGGCCAGGCTCAGGAAGCCTTGGTGACCTGGGCTGGAGGTGGATTGCATGGCTGGGGCTGTTGTGTCAGCATTTGGGCTCCCAGTGACCGTTACAAAGCCACCTCGGTGTGCTGGCTCTGAGAGTTAAATCCACATCTCCTCCCAAAGTGGTTGATACAATCAGGAGCTGGAGAGAGAGCTCAGCGCTGCTGGAGCTCCTGCCCACCGTGTTCTGGCCCCCTGCTAGCTGTGGAGCTCTGCCCAGCCCCTGCATTCCCCTCTCTGAGCTGCTGCTCCTGTTTTGCATGGGCTGTCCCTGGGGATGGGTGGGTGAGCAGGAGGAGGAGGCTTCACAGGGTGCTAGGAGGGGCTCTGAGGGTGGCCATGCACCGCCGGCTGCTCCCCAGACACCTCTGCAGTGGGGCTCGGTGGCTTCTGTTGTCAGATCTGGAATGACTTCATGAACCGGTCTGGGGAAGAGCAAGAGCGAGTCCTGCTCTACCTGGAGGAGGAAGCCAGGAAGAAGCACAGAAGGAAGCTGCCTGTCAAGAATGAAGAGAAGTGGAAAGGTGCTGGGAGGGGACCTTGGGTGGGGATGGCCTCTCCCTTTCTACCCTACGCTTCAGGCAGGGCACTCTTTCCCAAGGGCTGCATCCTGCTCCAGGTACTGCCCAGCCCTGGTGGGGCTGGGGTATGTCTGAGCTCAGCCCACCCCATGGGTGCTGCAGGGGGATTGGGGTTATGCCTGACAGACCCCCCCCCCATAGACTGGGGAGGGTTTGTGAGAGTTGGCAGTGAGTGTGATGGGCACAGCAGCCAGCCCCTGATTGCAAACCCCCAGATCTCTGCACCCTCTGAACGCTCCTTGGCTGGGGAGGGTATCTGGGCTGATCTGAGTGGGGCTGATTTGGGGGGCTGATATGTGGTGGCTGATCTGGGAGGGGGCTGCTCTGGGGAGGCTGATCTAGGGTGGACTCTGTGCAGAGCCAGGAGCAGAGGAGGTGGCCAGCTGGGGTCCCCTGGGGTGGTTATGGGCACAGTGGGCTCCTTGCAAGAGGTGATGCCATGCAGCCAGAGCCATGCTGTGGGCACTGGAGATGTGAGCCCTGTGTGAGTGCCTTCTCTCTGCCCCAGAGCACCCTGCCTACACCCCCCAGGAGTGCTTCCAGCGCATCAGTCGCCGCCTGCGCTCCACCCTGAAGCGAGGTCGGATCCCCATGGTGAGCTGGGGGCTGCTAGTGGGGGTTGGGGAGAGGCTGAGGCAGGCAGGGCTCCAGCTGCCAGCACCCCACACTGCAGCTTCATCCAGAACCTTGTCCCAGGAGCTATCCTCTGACTTGGCTTGTGAGCACTGAGCCACACAGAGTGCCAAATTTCAGCTGCGCTCCTGGGGAATGTGCTGCTGTTCTCCTGTGCCCTGTGCAGTGGCTGCTGGTAGTGAACAGACATTCAGCTCCCCGTGCAGATTGGTTTTCCAGGCTCAGTTCAGCTTTTTCTAGTGGTTCCAGAACATTTTTGTGTGGTGGTTTCCAGGCTCCACTCGCTGAGCAGCAGGTGGCTGGGGAGAACTCAGCGGTGTTTGCCCACAGGGGCAGTAGTGGAGCCTTTGGGGGTCTTCAGAGTGGTCCACACCAGGCTGTTTAGAAAGCCTTGAATGCATTTTGGAAGGGGCTAAAAGTGTGTAAGCTGCTGAGCAGGCAGCTAAGCCTGGATGGAGAGGGAAATGTGGCCTTGTGCTGCCCAGCCCTGGGTGCTGAGCTGCCACACGTAGCCCTGTGCCATGCAGCTTGCCCAGATACTTGCTATCCTGGGCCCCAGGGTGCCAGCCTCCTTGCTCTCTCTCTCCTCAGTGGTGCTGTTTTCCTGCTCTGTTTGTTTTCCTCACTCTAATTAGAGTCTCTGAAGGCAGCCTGAGCTCCTTCTGCCTGCTGGCTTCTGCTCTCAAGTGAGACTTGCTTCTGCTGCTTGCCTCAGGGGTCAGGGTGCTCAGGAGAGCTGCATCACTTTGCCTGTCAGGGGAGTGAAAGGGAGAGGGGAAGCATAAAGCTTTCCTGGCTGCTGCCACACTGAACTTGGGGGATGATGCCAGCCCTTGGCACACAGACTTGATGGGCCAGATTCTTCCCTGCCTCGGGGGCTGGAGAGGGCAGCTGCCTCCTTTCCTTGTGCCTTCCTGCTGTCTTGTATCCAGATGGTTTGACAGGGAGCTGCTGGCAGTGACTGCTCAGGAGTCAGAGGCCTCCGTGGTGCTGGGGCTGTGCCCACTGCTACCCTTCCCTCACTGACAGTCCCTGCCTCTCCTTGCAGGGCACACTGGAGGGCCTGGAGGAGGAGCTGCTGGCCTTCTTCTCTGTCACTCCTCGCTCTGTCTACACAGCGCTGATGGACAACAGGTATGTCCCCCTCCCGGGGCTCTGTAGGTGTCACTGCTGCCCACGGAGCACAGCCTGAGGTGCTGCCCACCCAGCTGCCTGGCACCCAGGCTGCTCCACCTGGGTTCCCCCTCTCCCCCACAGCTGCCCTAGGCACTGGAGGGGGGCTCTGGAAGCGATGAGACCCATCGTCCTTCCCTCAGCTGGGGACATTGAGCTGGCCCCTGCAGAGCCCCCAGAGGAGGAGGGGTGTGCACAGGGGCTTGTGGCACTTTGTGCTGCCTGCCTCTGATCCGTGGGTGGTGAAGTGAGGGCAGGGAGGTGCTGCTCTAAGACATCAGCTCTAACCCTGTCCCCCACTTCCCCCAGCTTCGAGCGGCTGCTGCTCCACGCGCTCTGCCAGTACATGGACCTCGTCTCTGCCAGTAAGAGTCTATTTGGGGTTTGTTTTGGGGTTTGTTTTTGTTTTTCCCTTCTCTTCATCACTATCTCTCCTCTCCAGCTCAGCCTCTTCCTCCCTTCTTCCTCCCGGCTCCACCTTGTGCTGCAGCTCACAGATAAACCCCCCCCATCAGCCACCTCTGCTGCCCAAAGCTGCCTGAAGAGCCTTGACTGTGGCCAAACTGCCCAGCACTGGTGGTGGGGTGGGCAGCAGAGGTGAAGCCCAGCAGCCAGGGTCATGCCCAGGTCCAGTCCTGCCTGGGGGAGACTCATTCACATTTTCTCCTCTCGGTTCTGGGTTTCTGGCCCGAAGCAGGAAGCTGCTTGCAGGGCTCCTTCTCCTGTGACCCTGCCTGCACCCTGCCCGTGGGTTTCCTTCAAAGGTCTCGTTGCCAGGGCAGGGGAGGAGAGGCACCAGGCTCAGTCCCCGTGGAGGAGTCTCTGCTGCTGTTTCATTAGCAGCTGCTTGTGCAAAACAGCACTAGAGCACTAATGGTGCCAAGTGGAGCCCGCGGTGCCAGCAGGGATGCTCGAAGGAGGCTGGGGCAGGGGGGCGGGCAGCTACCTATTCTCCACAGCACAGGGCAGCCTGTGCTGGCAGGGAGGAGGGGAAGTGGCTGAGCCGTGTTTGGGATCCATGGAAGGGGGGTGGGGAGGACAGGGGTGTGCTAACTGCTCCCTCTCACCCCCAGGCTCAGACATCGAAGGGAAACGTCAAATGAAAGTGAGCAACAAGCACCACATCTTCCTGCCCCCCGAGCTCCTGCTCTCAGACTACCTGGGCCAGATGAGCTGATACCCACCCCGCCGAGGGCCACCCTGCCCCTCGCTTGGTGCACTCCGAAGGCTTCCTTCATCTTCCTCCGTCTGCTCTTTCAGCCCTGCCGTCCTGCCTCTCCCCTTGCTCAAGCCGGGTGCAGTGCAGAGCCCTCTTTTGGGGGGGCACTCATCCCTTCCCCTCCTCCAAGAGCAGCTGCTCGATGGTGCAAAGCTGGGGAGGGGGAGCAGGGAGGACTGTGCCATGTTCCCCTTGGGCTACTGAGGCTCAGCATGTCCCTGCCAGGTATCTCCATGCTCCAGGCACCAGGCGTGGGCCATGGCAGGTGCCTATCTCGCCCTGTTCCCCGAGCTGCCAGCTCTGATTCCTGGCCCAGAGCCGCTCTCCTGGGACTGTTTTTTGGGGTTGTTGGGGTTTTTTTGTGTCTATTTATAGCCCAGGTGCTTTTTAAAAAAAAAAAAAAAATGATGGGGTTGGGCCAAGCCCCCACCCCTGGCGCTGACGCTGGTGATTTTGGGTGGGTTTGGTCCAGATTTTTCCGTGGTGAAACAGCTCCCGGCGGCTGCTGAGCAAACGCTGAGCGAGCGGAAGAGCCTCGGGGCCGTCGCGTTCCCTGTGCCTGCCGTAGGGTGTTCTGTGGCGGGGGTGGGGTGGGGGGGTTCAGTCTCCGATAGCCCCTTCCGTGGGTCAGGGTGGGGTGCGAGGAGCTCCTAGGTGCTCTGGCATTTTGGCAGTGCCCTGTTCCCCACCTGGCACTCTGTGGGCTGGTTTTAAGTGTACTATAGCCTGTTTTTAACTCTGTGTGTGTGTGTATTTACATGTGTGTGTGTGTGTGTATGCTGGGAGGGTGCAGCTTGGCCCGTGGGGGTCCTGTGCTGCTGCTCGCCCATGGCTGCCCTTGTCCTGAAGGGCTGCATGCAGAGGGCTCTGTGGGTGAAGGGTCCTGCATCTAACCTGGTCCCTGACTTTGCTGGGGACCACCAGAGGTGCTGGATCTCCGCCGTCACCCAGGACTGTGTTGTGGCAGCGCCCCCAGCAACCTGCTGGGTGCTCCAGCTTTAAAGACACCAACTGCCATTAACCAAGGGGGCCCCCGGGGTGTCCCCATGGGTTGGGGGGGAGCCCCCAGCACACCCTTGTGCCTCCTTTGTTCGTGTAACTCGGGTGGTGTTGGGGAACAATAAACAACAGTGCTCCCCACTCTGTCTGTGCGTGGTGTGGGGACACTGGAGGAGGGGAGGGAGGAGGACTGGATTGGGTGGGAGTCAGGATGGTCCTTAAACCGTGGGATGCATCGCAAATTTGTGCCTCACCGATTCACAACTCTTCCCCAGGCTGCTGCGCCTGACCGGAGCGGGGGTCCGGCACCCTCCGCCCCTTCACGGCACACCTCTACGGGGCAGCCCCGACCAGGAAGAGGGGTCAGAAAAGTGACCTCCAAGGCGGGGGTGTACGGGGAGGGTTGCGAAAAAATATGGAACGCTTCACGAATTTGCGTGTCATCCTTGCGCAGGGGCCATGCTAATCTTCTCTGTATCGTTCCAATTTTAGTATATGTGCTGCCGAAGCGAGCACGAATGGGCTTATTCTCGGAGAGATATTTAACAGGCTAGATTCTAATACGTGTGAGAATAGGGTGATTTCTTTCCTAGTCCTGAATAACGCACAATGGCTTTCCCCCTCGGAATATCTGATGCGTTCCCCCAGTTGTTTTTCTTTCTCTTCCAAAATTTTCCGAAGTCACCCTTTATATTTGCCTTCTTAACCCCATGGAATTCTGGGTAGAGCGCCATGCAAATTACCGCCGCTGACTGGCGCGGTTTCAGCCCTCCCACTGAAGGCCCCCGATCCGGCGTGTCCGCAACGCTGCCTGAGCGTAGCGGACGGGACGCAGGCGTGCGGTGGGCAGCCTGAAGGGGCTGGGCAGACGGGGTCCTCGCTCGCGGCGGGAGGCGGCGCGGCCCGGCCCGGTGAGTGCGGCTGTGGCCGTCCCGCTGCGATCCCCCGGCAGGGGCCGAGCCGGACCGGGCTTGATCTCCCCTCCCTGCTCCGCCAGCGGCTGTGGGGCTGGTATCCGAGCGGGCCCCGCGGCAGGCTCCGCTTCCTCGCCGCGAGGGTCGCTGTCAAACCGCGCTGCGTTCCCGTTCCCGTCCCCGCCGCGGAAGTTCGCCTGGTACGGGGTTTTCCTTCACCCGCGTCCCGGGGGTGGTTGTGCTTCACATACACCCACGCATCTACCTGAGACCTGGGGTCCTTATTCACCGCTTGGGTGCTAGGGAGCTCCTTCCCGCCTGGGTATCGCGGGGCCGGTACAGTGAAGCCTAGGCGGGTTCACGGCCGGGAGAAACCGGTGTGACCGAGCCCGTGACATGTGGGATGGGTTGTTTTCTGCTTCCAGAGAGAGGTGATCTCGCCTTTTTCCCCCTCTGTGGGGTCCCGGTGCCATGGACCTGGCTTATGTGTGCGAGTGGGAGAAGAAGCCGAAGAGCAACCACTGCCCCTCCATCCCCCTGGTGTGTGCCTGGTCCTGCAGGAACCTCATTGCCTTCACCACAGATCTCAAAAATGAGGAGGAAAAAGGTATGGGGTGCTCGTGGAAGGTTCGGGAATACCTCCTGGAACCTCAAAGTGTGTTTTGGCAAGTTCTGCTGTCAGAAGCTGCTGGGCCAGGGGACCTGGGCACTGCTTCCACCCAGAAATTGCTCACCTGCACTAACCAGCAGAAGAAACTTGACCTCTTTCTGCTTCCATGTGATGAAATTTTCTGTGCTGAGGAGCAATTCTCACTCTGCTAGGCCAGGCAAGCCCTGTGCTGGTGTGTGGTGCTCGCCACAGTTGCCAAGTGCAGTCATTGCCCTTCCTAAAACTCCTCGATGGAGAATATTTTCTGTCTTCCCCTGCCCCAGCTGAGGCTCTCTGGGTTTGGGAACACCAGCAGGGTGCTAAGGGACAGTGATTTGCTTCTCTTTTTGGGTAGATCTCACCCATATGGTCCATATCATTGACACTGAGCACCCATGGGATGTCTACTCTGTTAACTCTGGCCATGCTGAAGTCATCACTTGCTTGGAGTGGGACCAGTCAGGTGAGTTGGATCCCTTCTTGTTCCCCATCTGTCCTGCTGCTCACATGCACATGTTCACAGAATCCTACAAATGTTTGGGTTGGAAAAGACCTCTAAGACCATCAACCCAACACCACCATGGCCACCAAACCATGTCCCCAAGTGCCATGCCCACAGGCTTTTTTCAACACCTCCAAGGATGGTGACTCCACCATCTACCTGGGCAGCCTGTGCCAATCCCTGACTACTCTTGCAGCAAAGAAACACTTTCTCATCTCCAACGTAACCCTCTCCTGGCACAATTTTAGGCCATTTCCTCCTGTCTAGGAAGAAAAGCCCAACCCCCACCTTACTGCCACCTCCTTTCAGGGAGCTGTAGAGGGCAATGAGGTCTCCTCTCGGCCTCCTCCAGATTAAACAGCCCCAGCTCCCTCAGCTGCTCCTCCCCAGCCCTGTTCTCCAGACCCTTTCCCAGTTTGTTGCCCTTCTCTGGACACACTCCAGCCCCTCAACATCCTTCTTGAAATGAGAAGCCCAAAACTGAACCCAGGATTCTTAAAGTTCCCTAAAATACACAATTTCTCATGAAGAGGGAGTTTGTCCATCCCTTCACAGCCATGAGCTGAGTGTCTCCACTCAAGCTGCACTGAGTTGGTTTGGTTTCTTGGCTGATTTTTTTTTTCATTCTCCCCTCTGGCACCGTTGTTCACAGGCTCCAGGCTGCTGTCAGCAGATGCAGATGGGCACATCAAGTGCTGGAGCATGACTGACCACTTGGCCAACAGCTGGGAGAACACCGTGGGCAGCCTGGTGGAGGGGGACCCGGTGGTGGCCCTGTCCTGGCTGCACAATGGTGTGAAGCTGGCCCTGCATGTGGAAAAGGTTTGTCCCAGCTCTGCAAGGAATCCACTCAGGGAGGCTGCCCTGGGCTTTGGGAAGCCCCTCTCTGAGTTTCTCTTGCCTCCACCCTTCCTTTATGACCTTGGACAAGTCAAGTAGGGGAATTTTTTCCCAGTTAGATTTTTTTTTTTTTTGCTTTCTCTTGGATTTCAACAGGGGTTGGAAGTTTCCTTGCTCATGATGCTTTAAATGTGTCTCTTGTTCTGGGTGTTTTCATTTTCCTGGGCTGTCAAATNAGAGTCGGTGTCAGAGGTGGATTTGGCTGCAGAAAGTGGGAGGAAGGGTGGGATGTCTGTTGTCCAGGTCTGAGCTCTGAGTCTGGGCTGCTCTGGGAGCTTTGCTGAGGGGCTGCTGTGCCCCTGCAGCCACTCCAGGGTGGTGGAGCAGAGCTTGGTGCCCTTCTCCCCTCGGCTCCGCAGCGCTGCAGTGACCTCTCGGGAGCTGCTCCCAGCGGGGATCTGCTGCAAGCCTCTCTGTGTCCCTGACCTTTGTTTTGCAGTCTGGAGCCTCAAACTTCGGCGAGAAGTTTTCCAGGGTCAAGTTCTCTCCATCCCTGACCCTGTTTGGTGGGAAGCCCATGGAGGGCTGGATCGCTGTGACCATCAGCGGGCTGGTGACTGTGTCCCTCCTCAAGCCCAACGGGCAGGTGCTGACCTCTACCGAGAGCCTCTGCCGCCTCCGCTGCCGCGTGGCCTTGGCTGACGTCGCTTTCACCGGAGGGGGCAACATCGTGGTGGCCACGTCGGATGGCAGCAGCACCTCCCCTGTCCAGTTCTACAAGGTCTGTGTCAGTGTGGTGAATGAGAAGTGCAAAATCGACACTGAAATCCTGCCCTCCCTCTTCATGCGCTGCACCACCGACCCTGCCCGCAAGGACAAGTACCCAGCCATCACCCATCTCAAGTTCCTGGCTCGGGACATGTCAGAGCAGGTGAGCAGCTGCTCTTCAGACAAGTGGGAGTTAGTGAGTGGTGAGGAGGTAGCTGTTTGAGCCACCTTTGGCTTCCCCCTGTGACTCTGGAGGTGAGCGATGATTGTCCTGCGGTACCCTTTGTGTTCGTAGCTGCTGGTCCTGGAGGTGCTGCTGGTTCAGCAGGCTGCACTGCCTAGAATCCAGGAGTGGGAGGGGTTGGAAGGAGCCTCCAGAGATCATCCAGGGGGTTCACTGTGGGGTGATGGGCCAGAGGAAGACAAAACTTGTGCAAGGGAAGAATCATCACAGAATCTTAGAATGGTAGGGGTTGGAAGGAACCTCCAGAGATCATCCAGTCCAACTNTTTTTTTTTTTGCCTACCAGTAAGGAACTTAAGGGGAAAAAAAAAATATGTTTGAGATCCTGAGGTTTGATCCAGGGATTTTTGGGAATGGGAACCATATGTGTGTGGAGATAAGCTGCTTGTTTGGAGATGTGTCCAATTCTGTCAGGCTCAGCCAGAGCAACTCTACCAAGCAGAAGTTGCTTCCTTAGGTGGTTTGAAATGTTAACTCTTGGAATGGTCCACAGAGAAGTCATTCCAGCTCTAAGGAGAGGGAAAACTCACAGCATGGGGATGTGAGGCATTGGTGTCAGAGGTGGTTTTGGCTGCTGGATTTGGAGGGTCGGTGTCAGAGGTGGATTTGGCTGCTGGATTTGGAGGGGTGGTGTCACAGGTGGATTTGGCTGCTGGATTTGGAGGGGTGGTGTCACAGGTGGATTTGGCTGCTGGATTTGGAGGG
>WBNM01021472.1:102876-118828 GCA_013399055.1 Ramphastos sulfuratus | reverse complement strand
GGTGGCCACGTCGGATGGCAGCAGCACCTCCCCTGTCCAGTTCTACAAGGTCTGTGTCAGTGTGGTGAATGAGAAGTGCAAAATCGACACTGAAATCCTGCCCTCCCTCTTCATGCGCTGCACCACCGACCCTGCCCGCAAGGACAAGTACCCAGCCATCACCCATCTCAAGTTCCTGGCTCGGGACATGTCAGAGCAGGTGAGCAGCTGCTCTTCAGACAAGTGGGAGTTAGTGAGTGGTGAGGAGGTAGCTGTTTGAGCCACCTTTGGCTTCCCCCTGTGACTCTGGAGGTGAGCGATGATTGTCCTGCGGTACCCTTTGTGTTCGTAGCTGCTGGTCCTGGAGGTGCTGCTGGTTCAGCAGGCTGCACTGCCTAGAATCCAGGAGTGGGAGGGGTTGGAAGGAGCCTCCAGAGATCATCCAGGGGGTTCACTGTGGGGTGATGGGCCAGAGGAAGACAAAACTTGTGCAAGGGAAGAATCATCACAGAATCTTAGAATGGTAGGGGTTGGAAGGAACCTCCAGAGATCATCCAGTCCAACTCCACTGCCAAAGCAGCAGCACCCAGGGCAGGGCACACAGGAATGCATCCAGATGGGGCTGGGAAGGCTCCAGGGAAGAAGATTCCACAACCTCTCTGGGCAGCCTGTGCCAGGCCTCCAGCACCCTCACACCAAAGGTGTTAAGTCACCTTCATGTTAGGATGGAACCTCCTGGGTTCCAGCTTGTGCTCATTGTTCCTTGTCCTGTCACTGGGTACCACTGAAAAGAGAGTGGCACCTTCCTGGCACCCACCCCTCAGATATTTACAGACATTGATCAGATCCCCTCTCAGCCTTCTCTTCTCAAGGCTAAACACTCTACTTACCCATCCTGGGGCTACAGCTCTTGGAACAGCAGCTGGAAAAGCCCCATCCCTGCTTTATCCTGCTGGTGCTTTGCTCTGCTTGTCTTCTGGATCTGGCAGCAGTTGAGCTCTGCTGGGCAGACTGGGAGGGTCTGGGATGTGAAGTCTTTCATCTTCAGGTCTTGGCTTCAAAGCAGCCCCTCTGCAGAGCACTCAGAGCTCTTGATCTGCCTGACTTCATTTAGCAGCTTAACTCTGTTTTGCCAGGGGACTGGCAGTGTGGTCCTGGGAAGCAGAGGGATCCAGGGTAGCCAAACCTCTGCTCTGGTCAGGAGCAAGCACCTGGTAGGAGAACACAATATCTGCTCTGGCTCCAAAGTCAGTTCCCTTCCTGCTGCTCCCTTTATGTTTAGTTTGTGGTGGTTGTGAGCAGCATCAGCAGATCAGAGGCCTGTGAGAGCTGAGATGGTGATGGGGAGAGGCCCAAGCTGTGTGCTGCAGATGCAGTACTCTGCTTTTGGCTTCTGTAGGAGCACAGAGTGGTGGGGAGAAGGACCCTCAAAGCAGAGGAGAGAGGAATAAAGTGTTCCTCCCCTCTTGGGGAGGTCATGCACATGGCCTCACTGTGGTGGTTTTTTTTTTTGGTCTGCAGGTGCTGCTTTGTGCTTCCAACCAGAACAGCAGCATTGTGGAGTGCTGGTCTCTGAGGAAGGAAGGTCTGCCAGTCAACAACATCTTCCAGCAGATCTCCCCTGTGGGTGAGTTTCTGCAGCAGCTCCTCTTGAAAACAAGATCCTGGCCTAGGTGAAAATGCAAAGCAGGTTCTCAGCTCCCTTATCCCCTGTATGGGATTATCCAGGATCCTGTATTTATTTTTCAGGTGTTCTCAGTCTCATGCTCTGTTGCAGCTGTTTGCATCTCAAGCAGCACATGGCAGGTTTCCAGGAAGCAATTTGCTTGTTGCTTTCACTCAGTAAAAGACATTTTCTGTGTCAGTCAGTGCAGCTTCTGCTCCTGCTGAGAGCTGGGCAAAGGGAAGAGGCTGTGCAGCAGAGCTGCCTTCTTCAGCCCCTCCACTCTGCCTGTGTCTTACACCTGGGTTCATAGAGCTGTTGACCTTTGAGCTCATCCAGTCCAACCACTCACCCAGAGCTCACAACCCCACCACTGCCACTGAACCACCTCCCTCAGCACCACATCCATGCAGCTTTGAAACCCCTCCAGGGATGGGGACTCCCCCCCCTCCCTGGGCAGCCTGTGTCAGTGCCTGAGAACCTTTGCTGGGAAGAAATTTTCCCTAATATCCAACCTCAGCCTCCCCTGGCACAACTTGAGGCTGTTTCCTCTTGTCCTGCCACTTGTTGTATGCAAGAAGAGACTCAACCCAGGTTGGGACCTGTCTCCAACCTCCATTCAGGAAGTTGTAGAGGGCAATGAGGTCTCCTCTCAGCCTCCTCTTCTGAAGACTTAAACAACCCCAGCTCCTCACAAGACTTGTTGAAGGCCCTTCACCAGCCTACTTACCTTTCTTTTCAGGTGCAACCAACCCAAATCACTGCTCCTTGTTCCACTACACCCTAAAGAATTTCTGTACACAAAGATTTTTTTTTTTTTTCACTTCCTTCAGCAGAGCTTTGCACCAAAAGAGATTTAGCAAAACAAAGTCATTGTTTGTGCAGTTCAGAAGGAAAATTACCTGGATGGCCTTCAAGGTCCCTTCCAACTCAGACCATTCTGTGAATCAATGAAATTCTTGACACTGAGGGTGGGGAGACACTGGAACAGGTTGCCCAGGAAGGTTGTGGATGCCCTTTCTTTGCCCTCTGGATGAGGTCTTGAGCAAGCTGGGCTGATGGGAGGTGTCCCTGCCCATGGCAGAGGGTTGGAACTGGATGATCTTGAAGGTCCCTTCCAACCAAACCCACTCCATGAATGCAGGAATCTCCTGGTCTGGTAGAACAAAGCCTTGGGCTGTATTCTCACTGAGTTTGGGGGATGCTGGGCAGAAACTGGGGGGGGAGGATGTTTTAGGACCTCTTTGGGGAGAGTTGTCTCATTTATTTCTTCACTTTTCCAAGTGGGAGACAAGCAACCAATGATCCTGAAGTGGAGAATTCTCTCTGCCACCAACGACTTGGATCGGGTCTCGGCCGTGGCACTGCCCAAGCTGCCAATCTCCCTGACCAACACTGACCTGAAGGTGGCAAATGACACCAAGTTCTTCCCTGGCCTGGGTAAGGAATTTCTCTTGGTTTTCTCCTAAATATATAGCTTTTGCCTGAAACTTTCCTTTCTCCATCTCTGTAGCTGAATCCTAGAATGGTTTAGGTGGTCAAAGCTCATCCAGTTCCAACGCCCCTGCCATAGGCAGAGACACTTCCCACGAGAACAGGTTGCTCAAGACCTCATCCAGCCTGGTCCTAAACACCTCCAGGGAGGTTGTGGAGCACAGAATCACAGAATGTGATCTTTGAAAGGGGCTACAGGAGGGCAGGGAAAGGACTATTGACAAGGTCTTGTCATGACAGGAGAAGGAGGAATGAGTTTGAACTGGCAGAAGGGAGATTGAAACTGGATGTTAGGAAGTGCTTGACAGGGTGTTGAGATGCTGGCACAAGTTGCCCAGGGAGGTTGTGGAGCACAGAAGCACAGAATGTGATCTTTGATCACATTCTGTGCTTCTGTGCTCCACAACCTCCCTGGAGATGTTCAGGACCAAGTTGGATGAAGCCTGGAGCAACCTGTTGTAGTGGGAGGGGTCCCTGCCTATGGCAGGGGAGTTGAACCTCCTGAGCTTTGAGGTCCCTTCCAACCCAAACCATTCTGGGATTCTACATGGCCAAGCTGCTTCATTTCCATGCAAAGAGCTATTTCCCTGCAGCACTGAGATGGCCTCTGGAGACCAAGAGGCCCTTCAAGCCCACAGTCTCTCTGTTGCCACGTGGGCAGTGCCTTCTCTGGGGGAGGTCTGGGCCTTGCCAGGAGGAGTCACAACACTCAGCTTCAGTTGTCTTCTCTTCCCCAGGCCTGGCTTTGGCCTTCCACGATGGCAGTGTGCACATTGTGCACCGCCTGTCCCTGCAGATGATGGCTGTGTTCTATGGCTCCTCCTCCCAGCGCCCCGGGGACGAGCAGACCATCAAAAGGCAGCGAACCGCCGGCCCCCTGGTGCACTTCAAAGCCATGCAGCTCTCCTGGACCTCCCTGGCCTTGGCTGGCATTGACAGCCACGGGAAGGTAGGGTGCTCTGGGATGGGGTGGGGGAGCTGAGCTCCTCTCATCCAGAGTCTTACAAAGTAGTGATGGAACACTCAGAATCTGTCACAGAATCCCCTCTAGTCAGCCACGGGGTGTGTGTCCCTGCCCCCAGTCAGCCACAGGATCCCCCCCTCACTCACCCGCCCCAGTCAGCCACAGGATCCCCCCTGCCCCAGTCAGGCACAGGATCCCCATTCCCACCCCCCTCAGTCAGCCACAGAGGCTTTTGAGAGGGATCTCAAAAGCTCATCCAGTCCCATCCCTCTGCCACAGCAGGATCATCCATACCAGATCACACAGGAACACATCCAGGCTGGTTTTGAGTTATCTCCAGAGAGGGAGACTCCACAACCCCCCTGGGCAACCTGTTCCAGTGCAGGGAACAAACTTCCTCCTCATGTTTCCATGGAACTTCCTATGCCTCAACTCCCACTTACTGCCCCTTGGCCTGGCACTGGGCATCACCCAGCAGAGCCTGGCTCCAGCGCTGTGATCCCTGTTAAACAGGGAGGGATGGATCCCATTGCTGCAGTGTCCCTGCAGCTTGGCCCAGTGTTGAGTTGTAGCTCTGTGAACTGTTTCCAAGCCACTCCTTGATGCAGGTTTGCCTTTTGCCTCCTCCCTTCAGCTGAGCATGCTCCGCATCTCCCCCTCCATGGGCCATGTGCTGGACATGAACATGTCCCTCCGCCACTTGCTCTTCCTCTTGGAGTACTGCATGGTGACTGGTTATGACTGGTGGGACATCCTGCTCCATGTCCAACCCAACATGGTCCAGAACCTGGTGGAGAAGCTGCATGAGGAGTACATGAGGCAGAACGCGGCCCTGCAGCAGGTCAGCAGGAGCCTGGGCAGAGGGTGGGCACCTGGAGGGGTCCCAGGGGCTGGGAGGAGGGAGATGTAGTTGCCAGTGCTCAGAGGACAGTTCACAGCCACCTGGCTGTGCTGTCTCTCTTTGAACAGGATTTCTTTGGGGCTCTTCAGTCTGGAGAAGAGAAGGCTTTGAGGAGACCTTATGGTGGCTTTCCAGTATCTGAAAGGAGCCTACAGGAA
This sequence comes from Ramphastos sulfuratus, assembly GCA_013399055.1. Lineage (NCBI taxonomy): Eukaryota > Metazoa > Chordata > Aves > Piciformes > Ramphastidae > Ramphastos > Ramphastos sulfuratus. The sequence continues at coordinate 113,669 of WBNM01021472.1, read as the reverse complement.
GGCTGGGGAGGGACTATTGACAAAGTCTGGGAATGCCAGGGCAAGGGGCAATGGGTTTGAACTGGCAGAGGGGAGATTGAAACTGGATGTTAGGAGGAAGTTGTTTGCAGTGAGAGTGGTGAGACACTGGCATAGGTTGAGGGTGGTGAGACACTGGCACAGGTTGCCCAGGGAGGTTGTGGAGCACAGAATCACCCAACGTGATCTTTGATCACGTTGGGTGATTCTGTGCTCCACAACCTCCCTGGAGGTGTTCAGGACCAGGCTGGATGAGCCCCTTGAACACCCTGGAGCCTTGTGGGAGCTGTCCCTGCCCATGGCAGGGAGGTTGGACCTGGATGACCTTGAAAATCCCTTCCAACCCAAACCATTCTATGATACTTGAGGTGTGGAGAGAGCCTCCACTTTGAGCAGGGTTCATGTTCATCTGTGGAAGCTTCTGCTGAGCTGTAAAGCTTTTGGCAGAGGTTCTGGGAGCTGTTTGTAAGGCTCAGGGCGGTGCTGACGTGCAGGGGAGCAGCTGTGCAGCACTCCTGTCCTTCACCTGGCAGAGCTGGAGAGCAGAGAGCAGAGGCTTGCTCTATAATGAGCTCATTCTGATTCTGCCTTTTCTGCTGCCTGGCTCCCGCTGTGCCTCTCCATCAGGTTCTCTCCACCCGCATCGTCGCCATGAAGGCTTCTCTCTGCAAGCTCTCCTCCAGCACCATAGCTCGGGTCTGTGACTACCATGCCAAGCTCTTCCTCATTGCCATTAGCTGCACCCTGAAGTCTCTGCTCCGTCCACACTTCCTCAACACCCCAGACAAGAGCCCTGGGGACCGCCTCACTGAGATCTGCTCCAAGATCACAGACATAGGTAGTGATGGCTCAGAGCCTCTGCCCCTCTGCTTTTGTCCTGGCCCCTTCTCCTTTTGGGTTTAGATGAAAAGTGGGTGGTAACTCCTTGCCTTGAGTAAGAGGAGGGTGACCCCTCTGAGCACTGCAGGGACAAGGGATGAAGGCTGAATCTATCTTCCTCCTGAGCCAGGAGATGCCTTCCTCTGTTTCAGACATCGACAAGGTGATGATTAACCTGAAGACAGAAGAGTTTGTGCTGGAGATGACCACACTGCAGTCCCTGCAGCAACTCATCCAGTGGGTGGGAGACTTTGTGCTCTACCTGCTGGCCAGCCTCCCTAACCAGGTGAGAATCTGGGCCTGGAGAGCATGTGGAGGGTGGGGGGAACCATTTAGGGGTGGTGTTCAGATGGCTTTAGCCAAGTCATGCAGCACTCCTGTGCTCTGTTGAGGGAAGGGTTTTAGAAAGAGCAGAAATGCAACCATGTGCTGGGCTGCATCAAGAGGAGTGTGGCCAGAGGGTCAAGGGAGGTGATTCTGCCCCTCTGCTCTTGTGAGACCTCACCTGAATGCTGTGACCAGCTCTGGAGCCACCAGCACAAGGACATGGATCTGTTGGAGTGGGTCCATAGGAGGCTACAAAGATGATTGAAGGGCTGGAGAACCTCTCCCATGAGGTCAGGCTGAGTTAGCTGGAGCTGTTCAGCCTGGAGAAGAGAAAGCTCCAGGGAGACCTTAGAGCTGCCTTCCAGTACCTGAAGGGACTCCAGGAGAGCTGGGGAGGGACTTTTGACAAGGATGAGGGCAATGGCTTTGAGGTGGGAAAGGAGAGATTGAGAGTGGAGATGAGGAAGAAATTGTTGAGAGTGAGGGTGAGGAGAGACTGGCACAGGTTGCCCAGGGAGGTTGTGACTGAGGTGTTCCAGGTCAGGCTTGGTGAGGCCTTGAGCACCCTGGGTTGGTGGGAGGTGTCCCTGCCCATGGCAGGGGGGTTGGAACTGGATGAGCTTTAAGATCCCTTCCAACTCAAGCCATTCTATGATCCTTTCTGTTTTCTTCACTTTGGAGAAGGGACCTCAGCAGCTGCCTGGACTCATTTCAACCTTCAGTGAACTTCTGTGTGCCTCTGCCCTCCATGGCATCCTCTGGCACCGGCGCTGCAAGGCTGCGCCCTGCTCAAGTATGGCAGCTGGCTGCAAACAGCCTGGTGGCTCTGGCAGGCTGTGTCACCCCCCAAGCTGTGAGTAGGTTTTTTTTTCCTCCTTCCCCAGGGCTCCCCAGTTCGACCAGGACACAGCTTCCTGCGGGATGGAGCATCCCTGGGCATGTTCAGGGAGCTGATGGTGGTGATCCGTATCTGGGGGCTGTTGAAGCCAAGCTGCCTCCCTGTCTACACAGCAACCTCTGACACCCAGGACAGCATGTCCCTGCTCTTCAGGCTCCTGACTAAGCTCTGGCTCTGCTGTAAGTGTTTGCCAGTTTCCCCTGAACAAAAGAATCCTTCCCTAATGGGGAAGGAGTAATTGCAGGGGGAGTAGCTTGTGAGTGGGTCTGTGATGTTCAGAAAGGGCAGGTGCAGCTTGCCAGGGCTATTGTGCTCTGAGCTGCGTTGGAGGCTGGAGGAGGAGGGAAGCACTCCCAGCTCTCTTCATCTCTAAATGAGGAGTTTAAGGATCATGCTGGTTTCTCTGCTTCACTTTGCACACAGGTCGTGAAGAAAATCACATCACAGAGCCAGATGATACCCTGATAGATGAGTGCTGCCTCCTGCCCAGCCAGCTCCTCATTCCCAACATTGACTGGTTGCCCATCAATGATGGCATCATCAGCAAGCTGCAGAACAAGCAGCTGGTCAGGCTGCAGTTTGGAAAGGCTCCTGGGCTCGTGGGTCACACTGTCTCTTCCCAGTTTGATGCCTTTGTCAGGTACAGACACCTGAAATACATGGGTGGAGTGGTGAGAAGAGGGTGTCTGGGGAGGGGGGGGGGGCTTTGGGGTCTCTTTGCAGGGGTGGAGTAGTGAGAAAAGAGTGGGGGGCTTTGGGGTCTCTGCAGGGGTGGAGTGGTGAGAAAAGGGTGTCTGGGGGAGGCTTGGGGTCTCTGCATAGGTGGAGTGGTGAGAAGAGGATGTGTGGGGGAGGCTTGGGGTCTCTTTGCAGCTCTAGGGTCACTGAGTTTGGGATGCCAGCAGATTTTGGCTCACCCATTTGCTGCTGTGCCCCAGAGCAGCTTGTCCTCTCTGCTTGAATTCACTCCTTAGCTTGCAGTGGGCTGGAAGTTGAAAGGATTGAAAGGAGGTGGCAAATGGAGGGGAAGAAGCAGGCTGAGATGCCTGACAGCATGGCCTCCAATCCTGTGGCACTCAGAGGCCTGAGCAGGCAGAAGCTGTGTCATGTTGGCCACTGAAAGGCAGCTCATGGGCCTGGAGACAGCTTTTGGGAAGCAATCTTGTAGAGGAGTTCCTCTTCTCCTTCCTACCCAGGGCACCAGGACAGCCCAAAATCGATCACCTGAGGCGGCTGCATTTGGGAGCTTACCCAACAGAGGAGTGCAAGTCGTGTACCAGGTGAGCAGAGGGCTTGGGCAGCAGCTCCAGCTGCTGCTCTTCTCCTTCAGAAGCTCCTTCAGCCTCTGCTCACCATCCCAGCTGCTCTCCCTGTTTGTGTTGATGGTGTCTGCAGGAGCAAATGCATTTGGTGTGTGGCCCTGCCATTGGAAGAGAGCAGTTGTGGTGGTGTTTGAGGACCTGACCTGGAAGGTCCTAAAAGAGCAGGCCCTTAACTAAAACTGTCCTGGACAGGAGCTGGGAGAGGGAGTTCATCACAGGACCCACAGGACCATTTTGGGTCATCTTTCAAACCAGGCTTGTGTTTGAAGGCCTCTTGTGCTGTCCTCTTCAGCCACCCTTCCCAGAGAGCCTGGATGTCAGAATCATGGTGCAGGGAGCAAACATCCATGGGGATGGCTGCCAGGGGGAGCTTTAGGTTGGAGATTAGGAGGAATTCCTTTTCTGCAGGAGTGGTCAGGCATTGAAACAGGCTGCTCAGGGAGGTGGTGGAGTCCCCATCCCTGGAGGTGTCCAAGCAATCTGTGGCTATGGCACATGGTTTAGTGCCCATGGTGGTGCTGGGTTGATGTTGGACTTGATCTTGGAGGTATTTTCCAACCCAAACAATTCCCTGTGAGTGAATTAACTTCAATTATAATGGCAGCTGGGGGCTGTTGTGTTACCACAGCCTCTGCTCCTGGGTACCCTCTTCCTGCCAGGTCAGTGCTGGCACAGCTTCAGCTGCTTTTAGCGCTCACAAACATCACAGGCAGCTGACAGAGGCTGATGTCCTCCTCGGGTTGCTCTCTCCCTGTGGCATCCACATCTCAGCAGCACCACCTCTTTCCCTGGGCCTGGCTGCAGCTCTCTGCTCCCTTCCAGGTGTGGCTGTGTCACGATGCTGAAGTCTCCCAACAAGGTGACAGCAGTGAAGCAGTGGGAGCAGCGCTGGATCAAGAACTGCCTCTGTGGGGGGCTCTGGAGGAGGATGCCCCTCAGCTACTCCTGAGGGGTTCCCCCAACAGCTGCTCAGTGTTTCCTTCTTGGAGGTGTTTGGGGCACAGGGGCAGCATCGTGCTGTGAGACAGTGCCTGGTGCTGCTTGTCCTGCACTGAGCTTCCTGCAGATGGGATGGAGCTGCACTTCCTCTTTACAGGGGACAGCTGGAAAGGAATGCCAGAGATTTCCCAGTCAGAGTCAGCTGGGGCCAAGGGCCTGGGAGGAAAGAGCTCTGCTGTGCTGGTGGCTGCATGAAGCAGCTGTGAGCCCTCATAGGGACAGGAGGTGGTTGGGGCTGAGCAGAGTCCCCAGAGAACAGGGAGCAAACACCTCAGTGCCTTGGGTTCATCCTCTGCGAGCAGCAGTGTGGGGAGGGCTGCATGGGCTGGTCATTGTCCCTCTCCCTGCACTTCATCTCTTGAGGGACCTTGGCCCTCTGTTGGGAGGTGTCAGCCTTGTCCTGTCTGTGTGTTAACAGAGTGAGGCCTTCTCCCTCTGGAGCAGGGGAGTGGCTGCCTGGAGCAAAGCTCTCGCTGGCCCAAGCAGCTCTGTTTGTAAATAAAAGTCCCCTTAATTTTCTCCAGAACGTTTGGTCTCTCTCCAGAAGGTCAGCCTGAGGCTCTGGTGGGACTTCTTTGGTCATGCTGGTGGGGCCAGGATGCACTGACAGAAGAGAAGCTGCTGGAAGCTTCTTGGAGCTGTTGCTCTGGTTTTGCCTGGCTGCTGGAAGCCTCCTCAGTGGGGTAGGACCCACTCAGTGGCCTGTGGTCACTTGGAACAGGACTGGAGCAGGAACTGTGCCTCTGCTGGGCTCAAACCAATCCGAGGCTGCTCAGCACCTTTCCAGAATCAGACCCAGAGGTCCATGTCCTTTGACAAAGTGCAGTGGAGATGCTTGGAGCTGGGTTGTGGCTTGGTCAGATTCCTGCCCAGCCAGACGCCAATTGGGCATCCCCAGAGAGCATCTAAGGGAGCAGAGGAGCCCATTTCTCTGTGGTCCTTTCCCTCTGAAATTGTGTTTTCATTTAGCACTGAGAAACTGAGCTGCTGCCTGAGTTTGCCTCTCAGCTCTGCTTCATGTTCTTCTGCACAGGGCTGGTGTCTCCCTGGCTGTCATGCTGGTAATTAAGGAAAAGCAAATGGCTAATTAGGAAATTACTTGTTAAGGCTCTTTGCTACCAACCTGGGCCCTGCTTAATCTCCTGTTCTGGGAGACCAAGTTTGGGGTTATTTAATGTTTGATTGCACAGAGGTGGGACATGGGAGCCATGCTGGGGGAGGGCAGATCCTTGCTTTTTACTTTGCCTTCTGCCCGAGTTGGAGCTCTGTGGCCAGGAGCAGCTCTCCAAGGCACTGACCAAGCCCTTGGACCTCCTGCTCTGTGCCCATTGCTCATTGCTCTGTCCTGCTCCTGCTGGACCTGGGGCCAGGAAGAGTGCTGGGGGGTCGGTGGAGTTCAGATGCCCCTCGAGGTGAGACTGCTCCAAGGCAGAACTGGGGTGAAGGAGAGGATGGGACCCCCCCAGCAGCATGGCTGGATGGCCTGGAATGGGGGGGGGGGGGGGGGGGGGGGGGGGGGGGGGGGGTTGGGGGGAGACCCTGGCCGCACTGTCCCCGTGGGCTCAGCATCTCCCCACCTCTTGGCCAGCTCCTCCCAGTGCTGCCCACACCCCTGGGCAGGGGCTTCCCACGCAGACCCTCTCCACGAGCCCGCCAGCTCTGCAGGAGTCATCATCACTTTATTGCAGCAGGGCACAGGCAGCGTTAGGGGCAGGATCAGCAAAGCCTGCGGCTCACACCAGCACGGGGGGGAGCTGTCGCCCCCCATCCTCCCCGAGCTGGGCCCTCTGCTTTGTGAGCCGGGGGCCGGGGACCTCCTTCCCCTGTTTCGTTTTGTTTTGCCAATCCCCCAGCCCGGATGCCCTCCTGGTGCCAGGGGATGCTCCGGGAGCAGGAAGGGGCAGCAGTGGGAGCTCCAAGGTGCTCGCCCATGCAGCGTGGGCGCTGTGCCCGTGCCAGCAGCAGCAAGCAGTGGTGTGGAGCCAGGTGCCTGGGGCGGGGGTGCTCAGCGAGTGTCCTCCCCAGCCGCAGAGGCCATGACGCTGTCGATCCAGTCGGCGTAGGGGGCGATGCGGGTGTAGATTGCAGGCTTCTTGTAGTTGCCGCAGACACGGGAGCCAGCCGTGACCACCCCCTCGGCCACCCCATCGCAGACCAAGGGGCCACCAGAGTCTCCCTGTGGGACCAAAGCTCATCAGCGCTGTCAATCCCACCCTGACCCTGGAGCTGGGGTGGGGTGTCCCTGCCTGACCCAAATCTTCACCCCCTGGGTGTCCCAAGCATGGATTTCACCCGCAGGAGCTCTGGGCTGGGGTCAGTCTCCACCAGCATTCCCTCATCTGCTGCCACTCCAGTCCGCTGGCTCTGTGGGCACTTGGTGAGGGGACTTCCAGCGTGGCCCCTGGCATCCCAGCAGCAGACCGCTGGGTACCCTTGGGGCATACCGAGTCTTGCCTCTGATCTCGCCCTTGTCTCCAGGCTCAGAAGAGGGCGAGGCGCCGCCCACCAGCCTGGGCACAGAGCCCCATTCCTGCCCCGCTACAGCTCCCCCAGGCTGTGGCTCGTCCTCCTCCCCTGCCCTGCCAATCCCAGCCCCCCGAGGGAGCAGCCTGTGGCTCCGGCCTGTGTTGCCGTGGCCGTGCAAGGTCGCGGCGAGCGGTACCGTGCAGGTGTCGCGCTTGTGGGAGTCGGTGCACATCATCTTCTTGGTGATGGTGCCGTCGTGGCGGCTGCGGTTGTTGCAGACGTCGCGGCTGACCACCGGGCGCTGCACCTCGTGGAGCTTGTCCGGCCGGCGGCGGGTGTTGGTGGTGACTCCCCAGCCGGCCACCAGGCACACGGTGTCAGCCGCCACGTCCCTGTCCTCCCGCTGGATCGGCAGCACCTGGACGTGTGCGTTCAGCTCCGCCTTCTCCTCCAGCTGCCGCCGACCAAGAAAGGAGCCAGGGTCAGCTATGAGCCCAGCCCAAACGCCGAGGCTGCCCCTGGGCTTTGCCTTCCACCCGCAGCCCTCGGAGCGCAGAGCTGCGAGGATCGTGGGGAAGACGAAGGAGTTTGGATGCAACCCAAACGTGGGTGGGGGGATGCAGGGATGGTCCCATGGGATGGGGGAGGAGGGACAGTGCGGACTGAGCAGTCCCAGCTTGGCCTTGAAGGCTTTCTCCTGCCACAGTTAGGGTGCCAAGGGACTTGTAGGAGTAGGGCTGTATGAAGTGGGTGATGAGGAGGAAGGTCTCAGCTGGGGTCTCAGCAGCCCCAAGCCCACCTGGAGGAGCAGGAGGTCGTCCTTGTTGTTGTGGATGTTGCTGCCGGGGTGGGCGATCTGGGCACGTACTCGGTACAGGCGTTTGTGGGGCTCTGGCTCCGTCAGCGAGTGGGCACCCAGGAGGACCTGGAAGAATTTGCCGTCCCTGGAAGAGATGCAGCATGTGGGGGCTCTGCCCACCCCCCGGGGCACGCGGAAGTGAGGGTGTAGGCTGCCAGACAGCCCTGCCTCGTTGCACCAGAATCTCCTGGGAGGATCCTGCAGCTGCAGCCTCTGCCCAGCCCTCACCGCAGATGGGAGCAGAGCCCTGGTGCTCCAATATCGTGTCTGGGCTGTGGAGCAGGATTTGACCTGAGGCCAGCAGCACCCCCCCAGGCGAGGAGCAGTCCCCCCACGGACACCTCCGGCCCCACCCTGGGCACTCACGTCTCCTCGGTGCAGTGGGCAGCGCTCAGCACCCACTGCTCGGCGATGAGGAAGCCCCCACAGAGGTGCTGCCCGTCCAGCTGCAGCGAGGCCATGTACGGCCTCAGGTGGGGCACGGCCTCGTAGCCCCTCAGGATCCGTCCCCGGGGCTGCCCTGTTGCAGGTGGAAGAGGCCCCGGGTTAGGCAGGCATCACCCCAGCCTGTCTGGCTGGAACATGGAGCAGACTCACCCCGGTGGTCCCCTCGCAGCATCCCCAGGCCAATCCCCATGGACCACCGCAGTGTCCAGCCACAGACAGAGGCAGGAATTCAGGGGAGCTGGGCAGGAACCCCCACCCCAAGCTGGGGACACCACTGCCCCAGCCTTTGCCTATCCTGGGGCGTGGGGGGTGCTCACCATCCACCGAAGTCCCCAGCAGCAGCAGAGCGAGGACGAGGACAGGAGTGGGATTTAGCCCCATGGCGGTGGCAGAGCCTGGTGGTACCTTAGGCGTGGGGTCCGTGGGGCAGACACTGCTCAGCCGCGACTTGGGCTGGGCTGGGACCGGCTTTTAAGTGCTGCTTTGGGGCAGCAGGGGGGCAGGAAGGGACCAGAGCAAGAGGGGAACGGGGAAGGGCGGGGGGGGGGATTTCCGCAGCGTGGGACGAATGTTTTGAAATATTCAGCTTCTAAAAGCGGTCAGGAGGTTGCCGGCACGAACAGGGTGTGGGGGGGAGGAAACAGCCCGGCCCAGCTGCTGGAGCTGGCACCCGCCGCGGGGAATTTCTGCGCCGCTGTTTCCAAAGCCAAAACCGAATCCAGCTCTCGGCACGTGAAGGTTCCTCACATGTGGCTGTGTCCGGACCAGGGCTCAGCCCAGCCCGGGAGCAGAGACCCTGCCTGGCTGCCCGGGGAAGGATGGCGGGAGCTGGGCAGAAGCCCGGGCACAACTGAGCGTCGCCCATGGGTTTGCCCTTGGGGCTGGCGAGGACAAGGACAGTAGGATTGGGGCTACCAGCTCCTGATTGGGGTCCCCAGAGGAAGAGTCCTGCCCCGAGAGGAGCTCCTGGGAGGGCCAAGGAGGAAGTGGCAGTGGCAGGGGTGGTGGTAAGGAGGTGGCAGGGCGGTGATGGCGCTGGCAGGGCGGTGCTGGTGGCAGTGGCAGCTCCAGTCCCCTCTGCCTTTCTCCCCGGTGCCACTAAGCGGAGCCACCACTCCGGTTCCCGGACGGTCCCAGCGCGTCCCCGAGCCCCGGAGCCGCCCCTGGCCCCTGCCCGGGCTCGTCCCCGGTGCCCAAAACCCCTCCTCGGGCCTCCTCCCGGCGGCACCGCGCTGTGGCCAGGGGTGGAGCCACAGCATTTTTCCCTGCCCATCTGGGGGTCTTGCTGCCCTCGCCCCTCGCCAGGTTGGCCACAACAGCCAGGACCAAGTGCGACTCCTGGGGAACCGGGCAAGGGACTGGATCCCACTATCCTCCTCATCCTCTTCATCCTCCTCTCCTCCTCGTTATCATCATGCTGTGTATTCTCCTCCTGCTCCTTGTGCTCCTCATCCTTGTCCTTCCTGTCCTCCTCATCTTCCTCCCCCTCATCCTCCTCATCCTTGTCCTCCCTGTCTTTCTTGTCCTCCTCGCCTTTCTTGCTCTCATCCTCCTCATCCTCATGCATCTTCAAGCCTTTCCACCCACCACCCTGACCCATGGACCCCCCCCGACCCATGGACCACCCCAACCCCAGCTGCTTCCGGGTACAGGGGCAAGGCAGACCGCTGCGGGGGTGTGTGTGCAGGAGCTGGGGTACCCCTGGGATGAGGGAGTCCTGCGGGGGGCAGCTTCAGCTTCTCGCCTTCCCCATGTGCTGGACAGGGCTCAGCCCGCACGGGTGGCAGCAGTCGCGGCTCGGCCAGCTGCGAGGTGACTGATTCTGGCTCAACCTGGGGATTTTCCGCAGGGAGGGAGGGGAAGAGAGGGAGAGAGAGAGAGAGAGAGAGAAGAGAGAGAGAGAGAGAGAGTGAGAGAGAGAGAGAGAGAGAGAGAGAGGCTTAATGGCAGCTTCCAGGGATCCGGGATTTAGGCGTTAAATACGCCGGGAGATTTCTACACACTTAGGGCCAAAAATGGAACGAGGGCAAAGCGTGGTGGTGCGGAGTGGTGCTGAGCCCGGACGGGACCGTGGGTGGCTGGGCAGTGTCAGGAGGCACCAGTCAAGCGTGGGGTGCAGGACACAGGGCGTGGGGGGTATAGGTAGGGCTTGGTCAGGACTGGCATCCACTGGAGTTGTGGGGCAGGACCGGGTCGGGTGGGGGTGTTTAGACCTCCACTGTGGGAGGCTTTGGGGGGCAAAGGGAGCTGCACCCACCCCCCAAATGCCTTGGGGAGGAGCTGCCCCAGCTGAGATTGGTCTCAGCCTCTGTCTCTGGAGGTCCTCCCCTGACACCAGCCTCGAGTCACTCCTGAGCCCCTCAGGGTTTGATGAAGCCAATGGGGCGGTGGGTGACACACCCCCCACACACCCCCAGCTAGCTGAGCCCAAGTGGGTGCTGGGATCCTGTCAGAGCTCTAGGGGGTAGGTTTGGGGTGGGGTCCCACACTCCTGCTCTGCAGAAGCCCCAAACTGGCACCCCTCGTGTAACCCCAGCCCCAGGGTGGGACACATCAGTGAGGGGAGGGGGGGTCTACA
>WBNM01021472.1:51888-102862 GCA_013399055.1 Ramphastos sulfuratus | reverse complement strand
GGGCTCCTCTCTCGCAGCACATGGGGAGAAAGGGGTGATCTGGGCGAGGTCGGGGGTGGGGATGGACCCCAGGGAGGGGGTACACAGAGCCTGAGACCCCCTTGTCGGTGCCTGCCACAGAGGGTACGGAGCAGCTCTCAGGGGTTCGGAGCAGCTCTGGGGGGGGCGTTCCTGATCTCTGACCATGCCCCGCCCGGCTCTTTGTCTCGTCCCAGAACCACCCCCAGACCCTCAGACCCTCCATACTACCCGAGACTCCCCCAAACCCCCATCTCCGGCCCATTTTGGGGGGGGTCTCAATGCTCCGAGANCAGCTCCCGTTATTGTTCGCCTCTTTTTTGCCCCCCGCCTTTCTCCATCCTCGTTATCGTCCTCCCTACCCCCCCTCTTTTTGCAGCGGGGGCAGTTTCGGCCGGCTGAGGCGCTGGGGGGATGCCCGGGGACCACTTCCCCCTCCCATCCCAGGCTCTGCGGGTGGCACACCCCCCTCCCCACGCTCGGTGCAGCAGCTGCCTGTCGCGGTAGTGGCTGCCTGTCGCGACAACCGAACCTCCACTCCACCTGTTGTCACAGCCTCCGCTTCGCCTGGACATCCCCCCCCCCCCCCACCCCGGGTGCTGGAGGTCCCCTGGGGGGAGTGGGGATAGCTCCTGCCCCTGGCGGGGGGGGAGGTTCTCGGCAGGGCAGCCCCCGGTACTGGCTGCAAGGGGGCAGTGGGGTGAGCCCACCCGTGTGGGCCTGAGGACTGGGAGTGACACTGCCACCCGCCAGGCAGGGCAGGACCCTAGTGTCTGCCCCAGGACCATGATCTCCCCCAAGGAGAAGACCAGAGCCCCCAAGGACAGCATGACCCTCCTGCCCTGCTTCTACTTCGTGGAGGTGGGTGTGGAAGTGGGTTGGGGGCTTCCCTGGGCCCCGCTCCTGCACTGGCATGGCGGGGGCAGGGGCTTTGCTCCTTCCCGTGATGCAGGCACCCTGCCCGTGCCCGCCGCACGGGGCACAGTGTGGTGGTGCCAACGCTCTTGTCCTCCACCCCAGCTACCCATTGTGGCCTCTTCCATCGTGACGCTCTACTTCCTGGAGCTGACTGACCTCTTCAAGCCAGCCAAGGTGGGCTTCCAGTGCCACGACCGGGCACTCTCCATGCCCTACGTGGAGACCAACGAGGAGCTCATCCCTCTGCTGATGCTGCTCAGCTTAGCCTTCGCCGCGCCCGCTGCCTCGGTGCGTCCTGGGCATCTTCCCACGTGGAGGGGCTGAGAGGATGGAGCCTGCCCAGAGCCCAGGCTCGGGGGTGCCAGCAGCACCTGGGGGACTGGTGCAGGGAGCCTGACAATGCCCTGCATCAGTGGGGTGGCACTGCCAACAGCCTGGACCCCGCCCAGTGAGGCGACACCCCCCCCTGAGCCTCTGGTTCCTCTTCAGATCATGGTCGGGGAGGGCATCGTCTACTGCCTGCAGTCGCGGCTGAAGGGGCGCGCCGGGGCCGAGGGCAGCATCAACGCCGGCGGCTGCAACTTCAACTCCTTCCTGCGCCGCACCGTAAGGTTTGTGGGTACGTCATGGCACAGGAGCCTTGCCCCGAGGGGCTGGGGAGAGGCATAGAGGCACCCCCAGGTGTGACAGTAGAAATACACAGCCCCACCTAGACGTGATGTGAGACTCATTCCAGCACTTGCGCGTGCCCTGAGGCTGGGTGGCCTGGGAGGGACAGAAGGTGACTTTGCCACCCTGCTGCTGCTGTCCTCAGGTGTCCACGTGTTCGGGCTCTGTGCCACAGCCCTGGTGACAGATGTTATCCAGTTGGCCACCGGCTACCATGCACCCTTCTTCCTGACTGTCTGCAAGCCCAACTACACCCTGCTGGGCACCCCCTGTGATGCCAACCCTTACATCACCCAGGACATCTGCTCGGGCACGGACAAGCACGCCATCCTCTCTGCCCGGTATGTGCCAGGAGGGGGCCCGTCCTGCTATGCCAACCCTCCTGCCCCATCCAAACCATGCCCTCCTGTCTCCCCCACAGGAAGACTTTCCCATCCCAGCACGCAACGCTCTCAGCCTTCGCTGCCGTCTACGTATCGGTGAGTTCCTGGCACCGCCCACCTCTTGGCCCTGCATGTGCTAGCGCCAAGGCTGTATGAGCTCCGTGGCACTGGACACCTGCTGTTGGCACACGCCTACCCAACACGTGTTCCATGTTGGATGTGGGCACTTGCACCCCGGAGCTCGCTGCATGGCCAGGGGCCGGGGAAGGGGGAGGCTGCGGTGGTGTGATGGCAGCGAGCGCTGGTGCCAACTAACAGCCTGTCCCTGCCCCACCATTGCTGCCACCAGATGTACTTCAATTCCATCATCTCGGACAGCACCAAACTCCTTAAGCCCATCCTGGTGTTTGCCTTTGCCATCGCTGCTGGCATCTGCGGTCTGACCCAGATCACGCAGTACCGCAGCCACCCCACCGACGTCTACGTGGGCTTCCTGATCGGCTCTGGGATCGCTGCTTACCTGGTAGGTGCTGATCCCTGCTCTGGATGTGGCTCTGGGGGCTTTGGAGGAAGAGGAGGATGCTTGGCACGGGCCACAGTCCCCGGGGCTGGGCTGACCCCGCGCTCCCCTTCCCGCAGGCTTACCATGCCGTTGGCAACTTCCGTGCCCCGACGGAGAGGGTCCCAGTACCGATGCCTGCCAAGGATGCACTGCGGGCACTGACGCAGCGGGGCCACGACTCCGTCTACCACCAGAACAAGTCGGTGAGCACCGATGAGCTGAACCCGCAGACGCGGCTGGAGGAGGCGGCGCGGCCGGTGTCACGGGAGAAGAATTCCCTGGGCAGCCTGAAGAGGGCCAGCGTGGATGTGGACCTGCTGGCCCCCCGCAGCCCCATGGGCAAGGAGAACATGGTGACCTTCAGCAACACCCTGCCCCGCGTCAACACCCCTTCCATGGATGACCCCGCACGGCGACACATGACCATCCACGTCCCCGTGGACGCCTCCCGTTCCAAGCAGCTCATCACCGAGTGGAAGCAGAAATCGCTGGAGGGACGGAGCATGACGCTGGCAGAGGAGACAGCACCCGGCCAGGGCACAGGGGATGCCAGCGAGGACGTTCCCCCCTCCCTCTACCCGACGGTGCAAGCGCGCTCGGCCGAGCGGGCAGCTATGGGACCCCGCGTCCTTATCCAGCCCCGTCCGGGCGCCTCGCAGCTGGTGCACATCCCCGAGGAGAGCCAGGCCGGTGCCAGCGTCCCCGCGGGCAGCGGGGCAGCCGTGCGGGCCAAGTGGGTGATGGTGGCAGAGAAGGGGGGAGTACAGCGGGTGGCCAACCCCCCCCGCCTGATGCAGGTCATCGCCATGTCCAAGCAGCAGAGCATGGTCTCCGTCACCCCCAAGCACTCGGAGACGTCCTCGTCCTCAACCAGCTCCGACTCCTCGCAGTACCGCTCGCCCTCGGAGCGGGACAGCTCCAGCATCATCACCATCGATGCCCACGCACCCCACCACCCCGTGGTCCACCTCTCCGCCGGGAACGGGCCCTGGGAGTGGAAATCGGGGCTGAAGGGGCCGGAGGGGTCGGATGCCTACGAGCTGGGTGACATGGGGAAGGATTTCCGCGGCTTCCACCCAGCCAAGAGCGCCGGAGTCTCCCCGGGCTCCTCCATCAGCGACATGGAGCAGGACGAGCCGCGCTATGGCAGCCTGGCCGCCATCCCGGGGGCGGCGGGAGGAGGTGGGGAGCGGGGGGACACCCCCGCCGAGGGGCTGCTGAGCACGGCCAGCAGAGAGTCCACGCTGCGGAGGAAGCCGGCGGAGCGGGACGGGCAGGCGGACACCGAGGTGGATCACTACTACAAGAAGATGCAAGCCAGTCGGAGGTTTAAGGACTGAGCTCCTGCACCCGGCCCCCTGCTCCCTCGCCCCAACTCGGGGGGTCGTGGGAGGATCTGTAACATCGGGGTCCCACTCTGACAGGGGTGGGGACATGAGGACAGGGCTGGTGTTGGCATCGTTGCGGCAGGAGGCTGTGGCAGAGCATGGCCACACCAGTCCTGAGCCAGCCGAGATGTGTGCAGGACTCCCTGGCATGGGACCCTGCTCCTGCCCAGGAAGCTGGGAGGGGGAGGGGGAGGGAGACTCCGCTCCCCCCTCCCCAGCCCATGAAGCTGGGCGGCTCCAAGCACTTTTGACTTTGTTTTTCTCTCTAACACAGGTGCTGACACTTCTGAGAGGTTCGTTTATTCCGGCTCTGGAAGTGAACGTCTGTCTGGGGTGGGGGGTGGGAGGGAGAAAATGGTGCTAAAGGACTTAGGGGGTGGGCTGGAATGAGGGGTCTCGGGGGGGTTGTTGCCACGAGGCAGTAGGTCCTGGCTCATGCCAGAGGTTTGAGGATGCTGGGGGGGGAAAGTCCTCTGAAACCCCATCCTGCCCCACTGGTCTAAAGAGAGCTGAGGGAGGACAGTGCTGGGCTAGGGCAGGGATTGCTCAGGGCTGAGGCTTTGGGCACACAGAGGCTGTAAATACTGCACGGGCTGAAGTGGAGGGTGGGCGCTGGGGTGGAGCAAAGGGTTCTGCCAGGGCTGGCATGGGGGGAGCCAAGGCTGACCCTTGTCCCCCAGGAGCAGCAGCTCTGGGCTTTAGGGGGCTAAACTGCCAAGGTTTTAGGGGGCCGGGGGAGGGATCTCCAGGCTGTGAATGTGTCTGTCGGGCAATGGCTGGAGCCGCTGTGGTTTGAAGAGCCAATAAACATGTGGATGTTTCCTGCTGGGGCTTCTTTGTTGGGACTGGAGGGGTGCTGCTGGTCCCATGGCTTCTGGTGCGGGCAGGACTGAGGCTCTATGGTAGAGGCTGCTCTGGGCAGGCAAGTGCCTGCTTGTGGTCTGGGAAACAGGAGAGTCCCAGTGCTGCCAGAGGTAGGGCTTGGCAAGGGGCATTAGGGCAGCATCAGAAGCAGGGCAGAGCATAGAACGGTAGAATGGGTTGAGTTGGAAGGGACCTTCAAGATGATCCAGTTCCAACCCCCTGCCATGGGCAGGGACACCTCCCACCAGCCCAGGTTGCTCAAGGCCTGATCTAACCTGGCCTTCAACACCTCCAGGGAGGTTGTGGAGCAGAGAAGCACAGAATGAGATCATAGATCATATTCTGTGCTTCTGTGCTCCACAACCTCCCTGGGCAACCTGTGCCAGTGCCTCACCAACCTCTCTGTCAATAACTTCTTCCTAATCTCCAGTCTAAATCTCCTCTCTTCCAGCTTAAAGCCTTTCCATGTTTCCCAACCCCTTCACCATCAGGCAAGCACCAGCAATTTGGTCACTGCCACGCAATGGGGACCATCCATCAGCTGCCCCAGGGTGAGGAGGGGGCTGTCAGCAGTGCCAGGTGCTCCACTGCTCCCCCGAGACTGCTGAGGGAGGGTGGCTGTGTGGCACCTGGGGCATCAGTGCCCCGCGTGTCATCCTGCAAAGCCCTGGGGATGGAGTGGCCCAGCACACCATGAACCCCTCACCAGAAAGTGTCACCACTGCAGATTTCCTCTGTGTTGCTGTGGCAACACAGGATCTGGCACCTTGCTGGGCTCATGCGTGGCACCACCAGCAGTGGCACTGCCAGCAGGGCGGTGGCACAGCCACAAGGTTTGTTTGCCTCCCGTGAGAATGGCAAGCAAAGCCCTGGCAGGGAAGATGCCAACCCAGGGACAGGGACTGCCAGCTGTGGTGCAGACATCAAGACTTCCTTTGGCATCCTCCTGTGCTGCCACCTCCCCTAAACCTGCCACCATATGGGAACAGCAGAACCTTGCGTGACCTGTGCCTGGTGCTGAGCAGCATCTGCTCCTGTTTGCCAGGGCTTAGACATGACCTCAGGGAGTGGCAGGCACCCACCACACGCAGCCTTCCTGGGGCAGATGGGCATGGCCAGGAGAACAGGCACCTTTGGGCAGAGGGGCTGGAAAAACAGCCAAAGCACAGCAGAGTAGAACAGGAATGCAGCGTGCAGAGGCATGGCTGCTCTGAGGGATACCCAGAAAGGCAGGGTGAGAGAGAGCAGTGGGCAGCTGGGTTGGCAGCCTCCTCCATGCTCCAGCCTGCCCTATGCCCGCAGCAAAGGGGCTGGGGCAGCCCCAGAACCACCCCAGTTTGCAGCAGCTCCAGAGCACCTTGGCACCGAGGTGGATTTGTCTGCATAGCCCATGGGAGCTGGCACCAAGCAGGGGCCGAGGCCCATGGTGCCATCACCAGAGCTGCCCCAGCCTGGGGTGCAGCATCAGAGGCAGGCCCGTGTTCCTGTGCCCCCCAAAAGTGGGGTGATGTGGCGATGGCACCAAACTGCCACCGTCAATTGGATTAGCAGTGGATATCGCCAAGCCTCCGCCTTGCAAACACCAGGATTATCCCGCAGCTCCCTGACTCCGTGCTGGAAAAGCCACCCGGGGATTAGTGGGACGATCGCTGGCAGCAGCTCGGGGGGTGTGCAGGGGGGCTGCGGTGGGGGGTACCGGTGGCTTGTGCTTGCCCGGCTAACGGGCTGGTGAGCTGGGGTGCGTGGAGGGGGTCCAGCACCATCGGGCAGCAATGGTGCCGCAGGCTGCTGCGCCGAGGCTCGGTGCTGGTGGAACTGGAAGCTGGAGCGGAGGTTTTGGCACCGGTTGGGATGGAGCCTTGCTCTGGCAGCCCCTTGGAGGGGAAGGGGAGAGGTGGGGGGGTTCACATCGCCTGCGCCCCCCCCGCCGCTCTCACGGCTCATTGCGGTGAGCGATGGCGTCACAGCCGCTTCGCTGCCTCTGACCCAGCCGTTCCCATAGCAACTGCCAGCCCCGCACCCTTCTGCAGCCCCCAGCTCCCACCCCCACCCCCCGGTCCCGACCCGGGCAGCACCCCCAGCAGTCGCTGCTGCAGCACTGGGGGGACCCACAGGGCTCAGGAGGGAGCGAGAGCATCCTCATCTTCATCCCGCTCTTCATCCTCATCGTCTTCCTCCCCACCACCAGCCCCTGCCCTTGGGCACGGAGAACCGAGGCAGGGTCCCAATGGAGCTGCCAGATCCCATTTTATCAATCCCAGCGCCGCCCCCCCCGCCCCCGGGCAGGGACCAGGCAGGATTGGGGGCTGCAGCAGGGGCTCTGTGTGAGTGCCTCCCAGCTCTGAGGGGCCGATGGGCCCAATCCTTCAGAGCACTGGCAGGGGGCAGGCAGGTGGGCATGGTGCATCCTTGGCACAGGCCCCTGCCTTGGGCCAGGGAGGGGTCAGTGAACAATGACCTCCATCTCAGACCCCATCTGCCAGGAGCCCCCAGGCACATCATTGTGGCTACCAGGAGAAGCCCCCAGATTTCTGCCAAGGGGTTCAGCCCCTTCCCACCCCCAGCCAGAAGTACCTGCTTTGGGACCCCCAGAGGGAGTAGGCAAGGGGAGAACCCTCCCTCATTAACCAACCCCCAGTTGCTAATTGCTCCTGAGGTGCTGGGCACAAACAAAGGGTCCCACAGGACCTGCTTAATGTAAGGAAGGCTCCAGCACTGGGCACAGGTTGGCATTAGGGACCAACAGGAGGGATCTGCTGTCCTAAACCTTGAGGGTGACAACTCAACAACTGACAACTGTCTCACAGCATCTTTGTCTGAAAAGCCACAACTTTGCTACCCTGGGTAGAGCTTCAACACCCAGGGTGAGGGGGTCCCAGGGTCACCTCCTCTTCCTCTTATAACTGGAGTAACCTTTCCCCCCTTGCTGTGGATAGGAGCTTGTGTGGAAGGGCTGACTGACCCAAAGAGCTTGAGGCTAGCACCTCCTGCTCCCCCAGCTCAGCCTTTTCCTGTTGCTGTGAATCATCAAATCAGTAAGGCTGGGGAAGTCCTCTAAGATCATCGTGTCCAACCTTCCACCCAGCACCTCCACAGCCATCAAACCACATCCCCCAAGTGCCATGGCCACACATTTCTTGAACACCTCCAGGGATGGGCACTCCACTACCTCCCTGGGCAGCCTCTGCCAATCCCTGACCCCTCTGGCAGCAAAGAATTTTTTCCTAATCTCCAACCTAAACCTCCCCTGGTGCAGTCTGAGACTATTCCCTTTCTGTCCTGCCTTTAGTTACCTGGGAGAAGAGACCAACACCAGACTCACTCCAACCTCCCTTTGAGGACGTCCCCCTGCTGCCAGCAGTGGTGGCGCAGTTCCAGCACGGGTAGGAGGAGCAAGCTGTGGTGCAGAAGCACCAATGGGCAAAGCAGCGCCAGCGTTTCCCCTACCACCTGGACGTGGGCTCTGCCACCTTCCCTGCATCCTCCCCTTGGCATCGCAGCGAACAGCAGGATGCGGGTGGCTTGGAGAACATCCCACCTGGATTCTGTGTGGCCTGCCCTGGGTGATCCTGCTTTGGCAGAGGGGAGGTTGGACTCGATCATCTCTGGAGGTTCCTTCTAACCTCCTACCATTTGGTGATTCTAGTGCCAGGCTGACCCAGCTCGACCCATCCACAGAGGTCACCCAGCCTCAGCCTGGCAACTCTGGGGCCCACAGGGATTTCTGCCGTGGGGACGGACGGGACAGTGAAGGGACAGCGAAGGACAGGCAGGATCCATCCTCTCGCAGGCAGCTGCCACCGTTCCCATGGTGACCAGCCCGTCACGTGCGCCCGCCCTGCCATCGATCTTTGCTTAGCCCGCAGCGAGAGGGGAGACCGCAATTACCGCGCCGGGCTAATGAGCAATTCCGAACTCGTCCGAGAGGGACGGGGCTGGGCTGGGGGATCCTCCCACGCTGGAGCCCTCCTGCTGTCACCAGGCACCGCTGCTAGACTCTCCTGTCGTGGGGCCCGCGCTGCACGGGAAACAGAAACACAGCACCAGCGGCGCTGCCTGCGCCTTCACCACCTTCCCACGAACTTCAGAACAGGCTCCAGAGTGAGCCAGGGCGAGGCCGGGCAGGAGGTGCCCGAGTGCTAGCAGAGCTCCTGCCAGCCTGTCTGGAAAATTAGGCTGCAAGAAAAAAACTTGCCTATAAGAAAGCCAGGAAGAGACTTTTGACAAGGGCTTGGAGTGATAGGACAAGAGGGAGTGGATTTAAGCTTGAGGAGGGGAGATTGAGGCTGGAGATTAATAAGTTCTTGACAATGAGGGTGGGGAGACACTAGCACAGGCTGCCCAGGGAGGCTGTTCAAGGCTAGATTGGTTGAGGCCCTGAGGAACCTGGGCAGGTGGGAGGTGTCTCTGCCCCTGACAAGGAGTTGGAACTGGATGCTCGTGAGGGTCCCTTCCACTCCAAACCATCCAATGTTTCTCTGAACCTTCCCAGCAGTAGCTGCTACCAACCCGATCTAGAGACCCAAAGGGAAACAGCAGATGCTTGCTCTAGGGCCCTACCTTGTTTCCGTTTAGGAGTGGGTCAGGTTCCAGTTTAACTTGGAGCACTTGCAGAACTAAGTGAGGAACCAGTGCCTTGCCCGTCCCTGCAGGGCAGTGAGGTGCACGCTCAGCTGGGCATGACTTTCACACCAGCAGCCAGCCAGCGAGGGCAGAGGCAGCTGTTACAAATCCTATTACACTGTCTAGGAACAAGAGACTCCTTTCAGCAGCTCCAGGCTCCTGAGGCTGCAGACCATACCCAGCCACCTCCCCACGCTGCTGTGTCTGATGCTAATGTGGCTCCACACACAGGGAACCTGTCCAAAAGGACAGAACAGGGCAGAGCCACAGAAGCAACAGCTCCATCCACGGAGACCTGAAAACAGTGTGCCTGTCCCATGCACCAGTGTTCCCAGCTGCTAGGAGAGAGGGCACTGGGACAGGCCCTGAGGCCAGCAAAGGCCTCAGGGTGATGGCTGCCATCCTTAAGGGGCTCAGCCGCAGACTTCACTCCCAGGGTGGTCTCGCACCCCATTTCCCCTCCCCGAGAGGCCTCTTCAGCCAACCTCCCCCCTACCCAGCAGTGCTGTCACTTCCAGCGCCACCGCTGCCCTGTGACACAAAGCTCCTCAGATCTGCCTCTAGCGTCTGAGTGTTTAAGGTCCCAGTGAGCATTTCCTTTAGAAAGGAATTTTAACCCTTAAGAACCCAAACCCACGCGAGGAAAGTGCTGCTCTTGGGTGGGTGGCTCAGCCTTGCAGCATAGCTTGGGGGTGCACACAGTAACCCAAAAGGTCAGATAATGCTAACTGGAATCTTGCCAGCAGCTGCTGGATCTGGAACTGAACATCTTGGTGGCCAGCTCAAAGTCATGTACAGCACAGAACCAGAAAGTGTTGGACTGGAAAAGGTTATTTCATGGGTAGTAGCTGGAATATATGGAAAGTTTAGGGACATGAAGTAAAAAAAAAAAAAAAAAACACAAACAAAACAACAAAACACAAGTGTTGGAAAGTGACAAAGGCAGAGCATCAGTGAAGGCCCCAGGACCTCTGAACCTCCCACCAAGCAGCTCACCTACCACCCCTGACCACATCAAACCCTTCCACTTTGCAGAGGTGCTGACTGGGACCACAGCACCAACCCAGAGGTATGTGAAGAGTCAAAGTCACATAAAATGAGGCAGCTGGAATTACATCAGAAGGAAAAAAAAAATTAGAAGCAAAAAAAAAAAAGGCACAATAAAAAGATAGGAAAAATCAGAAGCAAAGAATACAGAAGAAATTTATTGAAAGCACAAGTACAGACTGGCCAATAACTGCATTCTACAATCTGACAGTAAATAATGGAGCTACAGAAAGGTACAAAGGTTGTTATAAAATAGTTTTAATTTCATTTTCTTTTTTTTTTTTTTTTGCATTACAAACATTCTTTGAAAAGAGGCAAATGGAATTTACTGATGTTGTGGTGTAACGTTTTAAACCCTCCCCCACCCCCACCACCTTTCCACAATACTGAACCTGGAATAGCTGTTATCAAAATATACAATACATCTGGTCACCATAAAAAAAAAAAAAAAGAAAAAACCAAACAAAACAACCGAGTTTTGCTGCCCCCTCCTCTTACAACAGGTATAAAAAAAATTATAAATATGTACACCCTTTTGTTACTCACATTCTTTACATGCAAACACAGGGATCCAAAGGACAGAGCCCTCCCTCCCCCCTAAGCCTGGGTTCTGGGGTCACCTCACCTCACACTTTTAGACTTGCATTTTGCAAAATACAGGCAAGCCTGCAGGGTGACCTAGGCCACCAGGCAGGTCACATCCCAACACATCACTTCCCAGCATCTCCCCCTGGGGAGGATGGGTGATGCATTTTACAGGTTGGACCACGGTGGTTCAGCTCGAGTTGCTCAGGTATCTTGCAGGGCTGGTGGCCCCAGGCAAGGGCTGGTGCTCCCTGGCTGAGTTGGGTTTCCAGCCAGAAGGGAGAGAAACTAACTCCAGGTGACAACTGCCACCGAGATACCTAGGGTCTGCCCCCTCCTGCCCCTCAGACACCGGTGAGGATGCAGAGAGCTCTCCAGAGGAGGATCACAAGGCTTCATTAACAGGTACACCCCAGGTCGAGCGGTAACAGAAACCAGCATTCACACCTCAGCTCAGCCAGGGCACCACTGTCACTGGGATGGTTTTAGTGCTCCTCAGCCACCCCCCCGAGGACCTGGGCAAAACCAGGATCAACCACCTCAGGGCAGCAACCCAAGCTGAAGCCCACTCACTGCACAACACTTCTCCAGCATAATTCACATCCTCGAGTTCAGGGAGGAACTACAGAAAGTTAAGACTTCTCCAAACACTCAGTGCTGGGCAAGTCAAGAGCTCCCAGGTGAAGCAAGGAAATCAAAACTTGCAACACTAAGACAATTTAAAAAAAAAAAAAAGAGAAAACCAAAAAACCAAAACTTTGGTCCACAATTTGCAGAAAAACCCTGAAAAAAAGTACAAGATTTGTGTTATTTTGCATCCCAAGAGGTTGCAGGTTAGAGAGGGAAATGTAAGGCAACGTCGGATTACACCAGAGAAGGCAGAATGGCCGGGAAAGAGTTGTAAGCCAGGAAACAAAAATCAAATCTGGTTGGGAAAACACAATCTGCTGCATTCTACTCTTAATAAATTCCCTTCCTAGAACTTAAACGATCTGGGCTTATAGGGTAAGGTAGAAAAAAAAAAACCCAACACCCAAACGACTTTAGCCCGGGTCCTTTCACCTCAATTGCCAAGCTGCTTGCGCTCCTTAACTCCCAATGGTGGCTTTCCAAGCTGCTTTGCTCACCGTTGATTTATTGACTTCATCACAAGGCTTCCCTTCTCAGTCATGACCTCAGCCTGACAACTAAATTCCTGCCCTACAGCTTCAATTACAAAAGAAACAAATAAAGAAGTACAGTATACAAGGGTAATAGCAAGAAAAAAAAGGAGTAAATTTAGATTACGTTTATACCATTCTTATCATTCTATTAAAAAAAGGTACTTAAACTATTTCTTTTGCATATAAAGATTAGAATATTTGGTCAACTGGAAATATTGCTAGGCACAGATGACAGCAACAGCATCAAAAAAGTATAATACAGAGAATTAAAACAACAATGAAAAAAAAAGCTCAATGCTGAAGACATGCTATAAAGAATTGATGACAGAGCTACATTGGTCTCCTTATTTCATCTCAGATCAGGGGGCACAAGTAAAAGGTGACCCACAAGGACACCTCTTCTAAACATGGGGTAGCCAAGAACTCCTCAGATCCTAGCTGAGTTATTTAGATAAAGATATTTACACACACACACAGAGATATGATTTCGACAATGATTCGTCTTCACAAGTGGCCTGCAGTGATTGTTTTTTGTCTCTTGATCAATGCTCTTGCAATGGACAATGGAATGTGAGTTGGCTTTGGGAACATTTCCCCCACCCAGAGCTCTCTCTGCCTAACTGGGGACAAAAAGAAGTCTGAACCAGGCAGCAGTTTGCTGATGAGCCACAGGCAGAGTGAGCAGTGGCATGGAACAGGTTGATACTGAGACATTTCATGGACAGTGGGATACAACTGCTGGGAGAGTCAAAGCCCAAAATATTTTCTTTATCCACTTTGCCAGCTCCAACTCATCCTTCTCTCCAGCAACAGCACTCAGGCATCACTCTCAACTCTCCCAAATCCACTCCCTGCAGTTCAGATGTTTTATTTCCCCCCCAAAGAAGGAAAAAGCTTTAAGGCACAGGACAGCAGATGCACAGTTAAGGTAGGATCAATGCAACTTAAAAAAAAAAACCTTTGTGCTGGGTGAGTTGGGAGCTCCTAGCCACCAGGTGTTCTGCAGAATCCTGACTCAGAAGGCGCTCAAGTGAATTTACACAGTGGTTTTAGGTCTTTTTTGTGTGTTTTTTTTTTTTTCAAGGCATAGATGGGTAAAGAAAATAACAAAAAGGCATCAGTGTGAAACCTGATAAAACTCGGTGGGATCTGCTTTGTTTTGCCAGGGGCAGGGAGGAAGAGGAGCAGAAAGGGAAGGGGAATTTCCCAGAGCAGGTTTCCAAAGTGTAAACTTCAACTTGTGATTATTTTTATTGGAACAGTCAGGATTTGTTACCCATCACCCACAAGGTCAGCAATATGGATTAATTTCATTTTCTTTTCTTTTAAAAACCGGTAAACTGATTTCTCTTTAAAAAAATAAAATCTCTGCTCTTTTAAGGTCACTTCAGCTGCATTTTTTTTAAAGTGGCTTTTTTTTTTTTTTCTTTTTCTTTCTGGAATGATGGAAGTTGAAACCCTCGTGTTCAGTCTTTGTCAAGGCAAGGCTGAACCCAAGAGGTTTTAAGTCAAGTCCGTTTTTTGTTTGTGTTTTTTTTTTGTTTTCATGCCTTCCAAAAGCTTTTAAATGGTGGACTTTGAGAAGGACACACGCAGGTGGTGGTTCTCACCCAGGTCATGGTTATGGAGGTCAATGAGTGACTGGATGGCTTCTTCCACAGAGCCCATCTGGATCAGAGCCATTTTACGGTCCTTCCTGGCAAGACACAGCTTTGTCACATTCATGCCACCACATGCAGAGTTTTCCCCCCAACTCTGAAGAATCTCAAGTGGAAGTGATCTCAGAGATCATCCAGTTCCAACCCCACCACCACAGGCAGGGACACCTGCCACCAGCCCCAGGTTGCCTCCTTCAACCTGGCCTTTGGTATCTTCAGGAAGGGGGCATCCATGACCTCCCTGGGCAACCTGTGCCAGTGTCTCCCCATCCTCAGACTCAATTTCTTCCTCATCTCCAATCTCAGGCTCCATTCTCCCAGCTCAAAGCCGTTGTCCCTCATCCTGGCACTTCCAGTCCCTGCCAAAGTCCCTCCCCAGCTCTCCTGTAGCCCACTTCAGGTACCAGAAGGTTGCTCTAAGATATCCCTGGAGTCTTCTCTTTTCCAGACTGAACAACCTCAACCCTCAGACTATCGCCATAGGTGAGGTGCTCCAGCCCTCTGATCATTTTTGTGGCCTACTCTGGTCCCAAAGTTGAAAACCTGACTCAGGTTTTTCTTTCTGGCACCCAGTAAGGCCAACAGAAACTTAACCTCCCAGATGATTGCAATGTGCTTTCTTTTACGTGGAGAAGTCCATCTGTACAATGAACTCATCCAAACTTCTCAGCTGCCCTGGTTTTATTCAGCTTGTTCTCACCACACACTCACTGTCCTGGGTTATTCTAGAATTCTTTATCCCAGAGAGTCAAGTATTGCATCAGTGATGTGTCTGCTCACCTTTCACTTGGCCTGAGCTAGAGCTCAACCAGAACCAAGTCAGATTTCTGGTTGAGCAGCAGAACCAAGCAGTCTCCAACCCTTCTCATACCAAAAAGCCCAAGGCAAGGACAGAACATAAAAGAAAACACTTACTGGAAGAATTTAAATCCTTTGACTACCCCACCATTGCTTGAAAACAACATCTTAAGGTCTTCTTCAGTTATTGAAGGTCTGAAACAAACAGTTTTTCCTGTCAAATGTATGTTGGCAGACTGATGTCTAAAACCAATGAGCCTTTTTAAAGTTCTCTAGTAGCAGCTTCTTCAGCTGACAGGCTGTGAGAACCACAAGGAGATGGATGGGCAAACCTTCCCTCCAGCTATCAGGAGCTGATCACCTTTGCTCTCAACACATCTGGAAAGGTTATTAAACCTGACTACAGAAGAATTCTCCATGGGGACAGAATTACAGAACTGTTCCAGTTGGAAAAGACCTCCAAGATCAAGTCCAACCTGACACCACTAGGGCCACTAAACATGTCCCCAGGTGCCACCAGATGGTGATTCCACCATACATTACAGAATGAGGTCCCTTCCAACCCTCTCTGGAGATCATGTAGCCCAACCCCACCCAAAGCCAAGGCTCTAGATGAACCCAAGCAGGTTGCACAGAACAACATCCACCCCCCTGGGCAGCCTGTTCCAACGCCTGACTGTTACTTACGCAATATTGGATAGGTGAAGAGTGGCAGATGGGGGAAAGATGTTCTGGAAATTTTTGGAGCCAGGCTTCTTGAAACGATGCAGAGGAGAGTTTCCATAGTCCTTGGTCAGGCCACGGTCCTCCTGATCCGTGCGGGGAAGCTGCACTGTCTGGTGCTTGGACAGTGTGATGCGGATTGTCTTCCCCAGCAGCTTCTGCCCATTTAGATGGCTCATGGCTGCAAGGGGTAAAGAGATGCTGACTGCAGCAATACTCACTGCTCAGCTCAGACAGCTACAGAGCAACAGCATCCTTCTACTTCTTCCCCCAAAGACATCAGATCATAGTATCAGAATGCCAGGTGGGAATGGACTCCAAGGGTCATCTGGTCCAACCTTTAATTCTCTGCAGGAGTGCAGCTGAGTTCTGCCTTGTTGCAGTGTTCATTCTATCCTCCCCTCTGGATCATAGAATCCTAGAATAGGTTGGGTTGGAAGGGACCTCCAAAGATCCCTTTGGGGGGAGCAGGGACATCCTCTACTAGATCAGGTTGCTCAGTCTCATCCAGCCTGACCTTGAATCCCTCCAGGGATTGGGTCTCAGCTGCCTCCCTGAGCGAGCTGCTGCAGTGTTCCAGCACCCACATGATAAAGAGCTTGAACATTCACATCTACCCTTCATGCAAAGGAGCTGGTCCAGAGTTGTCCCAAGCCCACACTGCATATCCAGACACAACTAAGGGTGTGGACACATTCAGGTTTGGGGTAGTTTTGTTTTGGAAGAGAAGCACTGATGTGAAAGCTTTAATTAACCATTAGGTCTGTTAATGTTAATGGGCTGATACTTTGAAGCTTGCTTACCAAGCTGGGCCTGGTTTCCATCAGTCATCTGAACCAGGGCATTCTCTTTCTTATTAAATAAAATCTTCACTCTCTGCACATCACCATAGACTCCTTCAAAAAGCGAGGAAACAAGAACAGTCTTAGGCAAAATGGGAAAAAATCCAACCCAAAGTCTCATTCAACTTAATATTAGCTAAAAATAAATCAATTCCAACAGCAAAAAAACATCCATTCAACAACCAGAACTGATCTCATTCCATCCATGGTTAACTTATTCTGCTCTAATTAAGGAAAATTCTTACACAGCAGAATAATAATGGAACAATACATTAAAAAGAAAAAGACACTGGGTTTCAGCAAAAAGATAAAAAAAAAATCTTACTGCCAGAAGACTGGACATGCTCTCACAATTTCAAATTCTTACAAAAACCAAAATAAGACATGCAAAGCACTAAACCCATGCACAACTCAAAAGGCCAAACTAAATTAACCAGCAAAAAAAAAAAAAAAAGAAAAAACCAAACAGCTAAACAACATAAAGAAACAAAAACAATGAAATTACGCATTCAAAAGCAAACTGCAAATTGCAACATTTCTGAAGTATCAACAAAAAAAAAATAAAACCTCAACTAAATGAAAAACAAAAAAAAAAACAATGAAAAGGTAATAATAAAGTGTGAATAATAACATACCGAAAAGAATAAAGAGGCATTGGGGTGTAACTCTCTTTAGAGAACAGCAGAGCAAGGCAGCGGAGGGACAGGGAAGAGGTAAGGAATCGAAGGGGAGAGCGAGGTTGCACAAATCGTCCGAGGAAGGGCAGAGTCCCCGCAGGAAATGGCGAAATTGGTTGATGGATGATGAAGTTTTCAAGATGGTTAATATTGAAGGGCAGGTTGGTTTCCGAAGAGCAGGGTTTGTGTGTATATTTTTTTTTTGTTTGTTTTGGAAAAGGGAATTTTTTAAATATATATTTTTATTTGTATGTGGTTTTTTTTGTTTGGTTTTTTGTTTGTTTGGTTTTTTTGGTTTGGTTTGTTTCAAGCAACAACAGGAAGCAGAAGTACCGTGCAGTCAGTTGGCAAAGAAATTCCGGATCAAGGGAAGAAAAAAAAAATTCAGGGATGGGGAGAAAAGAAAAAAAGTAGCAAAAAACACAGGTCAGTAAATACATAAGGAAATATGTAGTGTTCCATCAGTCAAAAAGATTTTATAGATTCTACATACAATAACTTGTTTTACAGAACAGTTAATAGGTTTTACCTAGTGGAACACAACGATAAAGAAAAGGCATTTTTAACTTAAGATATACAAAGAGGTAAGAGACAGTATCACAACAGAGTGACTTCTACAGGGAGTTTACATGGCAATGGGAGCTCCTCAAATTTTGCCTGGATATGTTTTCTCCAGTTACAGGAACTTCTTAGCAGAACTGACTCCATGGGTTAAGTCAAATGTGTTAGGACCACAGGAAGCAATCCGCTGCTGTAAGCAAACAAAGCCCAATACAGAACTCAGTTGCAGCCTTTAAAGCAGCACCACAAAAACCTCAAGAGGTCTGCTAGAGGCTCTTGCTGTAGAGGAACTCAGCACTTCATTTGCTGCAGTCTATTCCCTGCCACCTCTGTGGCTTGGCCTCATCAGATGGAAAGTCAGAAGGGTAGAACAGCATCTCTGCCCCTGTGGTACACTCTGCATGCAGACAGGAGTCTGCATCCAACACGAGAATCAGCACAAGCTGAGGTTTCTTCCACTCACCATGGAATGGAGAGGTGGAGTAATTGCAGTTTCCATGAGTCCAGTTCAGAAAAAGAAATAGCCCCTCAGGCATTATGGCAGAGTAGTCACTCCAAAGAAATACTGTCTCTTAACTAACTGGTTGTGGCACAGGTGAGTTTCTACAACACTGATTATACAGGCAATGGAAAAAGTTTCAGGTCTGTTAGTTCACAGCTTCAGTACAAGTATCAAAGTCTCTCTAGCCCAAAGATAAGCTGGATGGATAGTGAAGAGCTCATCCAAAAATACAAGGCATGAAATAACTGCTTGCTCCTACTGAGACAAGAGCTGTGCACAGCATTTCAGACGCTGCTCAGAGCTGTGAGCAAATTAAAGAGGCACAGCACAGTCCCTGGACCTCCTGTCACTGCAGGATCATCCCCAGCAACATACAGGTGGCAGCATCACGCTGGTTGGGGATTATGATGCCAGCTTTTAGTTGTGACTTTAGTCATGGGAGCAAGCCAGAGCTGATAGTTCCTGGCATGGCAGAGGAGTGCCTAGGTAAAGAGCAACTCATCCAGATCCAAGCTGTGCTACAGCCCCTGCCATTATTTCATGCCCTGGAGAAAACAGTAATGACAGATAAAAAAGAGTAGTCTGAAATATTGATTCAATTGGGTCATCTCATCCAGAGTTAAACATTTTAATCTTTCATCACATCCAGGCTTCCCCTTTGATGCAAAAGAGGTTGTAGTTACTCTGACATCACTGCTAAGTTACAGAGCTTTGCAAAGTAGTAGTAACTTGTGTGCACAGTCCCACCACAGTTAACTCATACTCTGCTGCACACACCAGAAGTTTCTACACTTTCAATCCAACAAAGAGCCAAACGGAAGGCAAATTCAAGGTACCCATATAGAATGCTCTTTCATTAAAAGCAGATTTTTTTTCTTCAAATATTATTTGCCTTTTTTAAAAAGAAATTCAATTATTTCAACTCAAATATTTCAACTCACTAAGTAGAATTGAAAATGTAAACTTTGAGCTGTTAAAGGGAGTTTAGCTAAGGAAAAACTTCCAAGAGTCTTGGAAAGGAAACAAAAAAAATAAATGTGCAAGCACATGGCAGAGGGAAAATACTGCACAGGTAACAAGGTAAAGCTGGCAGGGGTCCAGACACTCCACAGAAAGAGCAAAGCTCAGAACAAACTCTCTCTGTTGGTCTGAATTAATGGATTAAAATCTAGAACATGCTATGGAAAAGGAAGAATGGACATGACTAGTCTGTGACCCCAGTGATACTATTCCATGGGAATGGCAGGGGGAGACTCCAAATGAAGAGGGAAGGAAGGGAAAGGCATTGTAGTCTTTCTGGGGCAAGAGCAGGCAGGCAGCATCCTTGGTTTTGAACCAAAGAAGAGCAAGACTTCATTTGAGATGGACTTTTATTTCCCTTCAACTAGAGTACTGAACTGCTTTGACTTTTGGGGCTGGCAGAGCAAGGCCATCTGCTTTTTCTAGTTTTGCCGTTTCCTTTAGGATACAGCAGGGTTCATGTTCAATGAGTTTCAGCACAATCTGTGTTCAGAAAGTGAAAGTAGAGGTAAGAGGAAGAAGGAAAAAAATTTAAAATAAAAAAAAGGTAAAGTTAGGACTTCACTAACCTCAGTATTCAGATTGCTAACCAGCAGGACTGAGTTCCCAGCCCCAGTGAGGCCGGGAATGGCAATCCGTCCTGCTGCAGCCGCTGCAGCTGCTGGGATAGCCAAAGGAGCCAGAGCTCCATGAACTGCTGGGACTGGTAGGCCTGGAAATTAAAGAATATTAACCAGTAAAGAAACTCAAAGCATGTACTCTAGTGTGTGTTTTGCTGCACCAGAAAGGAAAGCAACACATCTGCCCTAACATGCATGTGATCGGCCGACAGAGACCAACAGATCCTGGGAGCAGGAGGCTCCAAGTCTTGGTGCTGCAGGAAGTGTTCTTATCTCTCGCAGTATTTGCTCTTGCAGTGCCTGGTGCTCAGCAGGTGCCTGTTGGCACCACCTTGTTGACTACAATATTCTGCAGGTTTCACAAGAAGCAGAAGCAGCACAAAGCCTCAGCTCCATTGGTGCAGGTAAGGTGCATTTGGAAGGGTCTTTCCCAATCAGTGCATGCCAAAAATGCTTTGTCTTTAAACATGCAACTGTTAAGGTTTGTTTTTAAGCATGCAACTGTGAGGTATCTCTCTTCAGGAGATGAGCTGGTGGAGCTGTGCTCCCTGTGCTCTCCTGAAGACAGAAACCTTACAGTTCTATTTCTCAGCACTTCCAGGCTGCTCACACCAACAGTTGGCACCTAACTGCATTAGCCCTCCCCAAAGGGAAGAGCTTTTGAGCTCAGGAGGTCAGTCAGATGGTTTCTGGAAGCACAGTGAGTGTTTCCCCACAGGGATAAGATGTTTGAACCAAACAGCAACCTTCACAGGTTTGATCTGCACTTGTTTGTCATAAGCAAGGAAATTCCATCAAGTCAACACAGCCTGGTCTGCTCTGAGAGCAGGAGACTGTTTAGTCTGGCACCCTAGTGGAAGGCTTTCATCTCAGGCACTTGGCTACTTTCCTTAGAAGCCAGAATTTGTTACCTGCAGTGTGACTAACAGCTTCAAAGTTTAAACACCAACTTTACTCAATATTTAAGGAAAAAAGAGGAGCAAGATTCCTTGCTTTGGACTACCATCTACAGCTGTCAATCCCCAAACTCTTTAACACAGAAAGAAGTTTAAGTTCTCTCTCCTCTGTCCTCCCAATTTTAGACACTGCTTCTACTATCCTTCTACTTCTATTTTCCTCTTCTATCAGGGATATTACCTAGCCAGAAGTGCTACAGCTCTGCTGGTTAGGTACTGAAGCACCATTCCCTGTGCCAGAA
Organism: Ramphastos sulfuratus; assembly: GCA_013399055.1. NCBI lineage: Eukaryota > Metazoa > Chordata > Aves > Piciformes > Ramphastidae > Ramphastos > Ramphastos sulfuratus. Next base: position 82,043 of record WBNM01021472.1, on the reverse strand, counting down.
TTTAAAATTTACATGACTAACCCAAACAAAAGTGTCACCACTCAGCTTTAAAACACCAAGATGCTTCAATGGAAAGCCTATAAAAATTTTCAACTTACGAAATACAGTACCTGCAGCCTGAGGAATTGCAAAGGTAGGAGGAAAGCCAGCTCCTGCATATGGAGAAGCAGAGATTATTCCTGGGGCACCTGGGAAAGATATGCACATCACACAGACACCCAAGAGCAAGAAAACTCTACACTTAGCTGGAACGTCTTGATCTGTCCTTCAACATAAGCACTTAGTTGAAAGCTAAATCCTAAAATATAAACAGCAATTCAAAAATGCCTCTAATTGCAACACTGAGCTTCAAGAGATTACAAAAAAATATTCCTCCTCCTCCTCCAACTCTGCTGTTCCCAAACAGCCCTTGGAATACAGCTGCTGTGCAGAACACAAGCTGACTGCTCCTCTGCTTCACCACAACAGCAGTTTGTGAAGCACAGGTTACACCACCCCAAGTCATCCAAGTCCACACTGCAGGCAGAACAGCAGATGGCAGTCGAAGCACAGATAGCTGGAGAGCCCTCAACAGCCTTCACCCAGAGGGAGAAGAGCTTCCAAAGCAACAGCAAGCACCCACATCCATGTGTTCCTACTACTGCTTTGCATTTCATTCAGTAGCTCCCAGATTTTCCCGGTTAGTCACACAGTATTCCAAGACTGACCCAATACAGTGAGGTTATGTCCCCTTTCTTTCCCCAGTTGACACACCCATCAGTTAACAGTTGCCCTGCTCCCGCTTCAACAAGAGTTCTCACCAAAAGCAGCTGCCATGGTCTGATCAAGGGAGGGGTGGCTATCCCCAGAAGGAAGGTCTGGTCGGGTGTAATCTCTGCTCTTATCATTATTGTATTTGACATTGAGACTCGTGAGCTTGGAGAAATCGATGCGCAGCGTGCAGGAGGCATTGTAGATGTTCTGCCCATCGAGGGACTGCAAGGAAACAAAGCCTTCTTCACTCGAGGTGCATTCACACCAGGACACAGGAGGACATCCCCAGTGGCACAAGCCATTGTCCCCTCTGCAGACAGGCAGGTATCCTGCTACACGGGGCCAGCACTGCCTTGCTGCACAGCTCCCTCACATCATTTCAAATGGAAGAGACCTTTAAGATCAAGTCCAGTCTTTAGCCTGAAGGTCCCAGCAAAGCAGCTCCACATCTACACACTTTAAAGATGCATTTTTGTTGCACTCTGCTTATACATTTTAAGCTTCATTTTAACTCCACCCACTCATCCTCTGCTATTAGGATGATGCTCCCTAAATCCTAACACCACCAAATCTCTGAATGCTACTTTCTAACACTGATCTTAGGTGAAAACCAAGCTAAAAAGTTGAAGCAATTCAGGTGTTTACTCACCAGTTTGGCATGCTGAGCACTCACTGGGTCAGCATATTGTAACAGGGCCTGGAACTGGTTGTTCTTTGTGAATGTGATTATTTTCAAGACTGTTCCAAACTTGGAAAAAATCTGAAAGATAATGTTTGCAGCTCTCAGCTCACCTCCATCAAGTCAACTCCACACTGATCTCCACCATTAGAAGTGGAAACAAAAGTCATCTTTTACCTTGTTAGCTTTCCAACTCAAAACTCTAAGGTGTTAAACTACCACACTGGGTGTTGGTTAGCTTGTATCAATGGCATCAGGCTGGAAAAACAGAGGGAGTTGAACTGCCCCTGCACAAGGGGTTGGCTTTGCTCTGGGTTTGTACCCAGGAAGATTCACATGCACCTTCACAACCTGGAACGTCTCCAAGAATTTCAAGGACACTCAAACACAGCCAAGCTTGCATTTTAAACATGAAGATTAAGTTAAGCAACCACAGCAGGAACTTTTCAAACAGGCTGCTGCCCACAGGACTCCCAGGCACTGTATGGTTTACCCCTACCCCTCACACAGGGACATGGCAGCTCTTTCTGCTAAAAACTTAAAAGGAGCTGAAAGAGCTGTTTTGAGAACATACATCCTTGTCCCCTGCATTATACCAGGCTGCAAACCAATTAAATTAGACCAGCAATCAAAATCTCTATAATCAGAATCATTTAAGGCTGGAAGAAAAGCCTTTGAGGTCATGTCCAGCTAGAAATACAGAAGCCTGGCCAGACTGGGATTAAAACCAGAAAAATCTTGTGTAGGTGTCTGGGTCTCCAAAAAGAAGACATTTGACAGCTATGGTCAAAACCTGAATTATACAGATCAAAAAGAGAAATCATCACACGCTGGTAGAACAAAGACATTGCAAATACAACAATTTGCCATACTTCAAGGTTTTGTGGCAAGCTGTTTTTACCTGATGCAGAACATCTAGAGTGACAGGATAGAAGAGATTCTCCACAATGATCCTCAGGACAGGGCTCTGGCCAGCCATCGCCATTCCTGCATCCACAGCAGCAGCAGGGGCTGCCAGGGTCAAGTTTCCAGCCTGGACAGAATTCACAGCTTGCAGAGCTGCCTGGGCACGCTGTAGAACCAAAGATGCAATGAGATACACACTTCTGTTTGCAGAAACGCAGCCAGCTTCTCTCAACTGGCTATCAGCAAACCACCTCAGTGAGCACAACAAAAGCAAGTTGCTGTTCCTTTCACTGAGGACAACACAGCCCACCCCAACCAGCCAAAAACTGAAGTATTTATGCTACTGCTGGAACCTTGCTCAACATCTGTGTGCAAAGGGATTCCTCTGTCTAAAGGAAAGGAAAAGCAGAGCTCTTTGAGGTGGGCCATCTCCAGTATGGTAGAGGCTGATGGAATGGAGAGCTGGAGGTCCACCTGCCACAGGGTTGCCAGGTTGGATGGGGCTCTGAGCAACCTTATCTAGCAGGAGGTGTCCCTGCCCACGGCAGGGGAGTTGGAACTGGATGATTTTTGAGGTCACTTCCAACCCTGACAATTCTGATATAAGTGGAAGAGCTTTTTTCCCTCCTGCACACAATACTGCTGTGTGTTAGGGGCTGCCTTTGTTAGAGGAATTCAGCACCTGCAGCTCTGCACCTGCACAGCACCAGATGCTCTGATCAAAGAGTCTGAAAAGTGAGAGGAGGTTACTGTACACTATTGGTAGCCTTCCTTAATAAGGGGGCATAGGTAACTTCAACTTCTTCCCAGAGCTCCTGTCCTGAAAGGCTGCCTAGAAGAGCTGAGCTGAAAAAGGGAATTTTACTGTGTCTTGCACAGGAACTCTAGACAAACCTTAGGCACTGCCATGCTCCGGTGCTGCCCAACTCAGAGCTCAGGAGGGGCAGACTGGGCTCCACTGCAGACACATGTGTTTGCCCCATCAGAGCCTCATTTCATAGAAACCTTCAGAGTCAAAGGTTACAGAGCAGCAGACCAAAGTCTCTAGCTGAGTGTTCTGAGGACCTCACCACCTCCTGTCCACTCTACACCTCCCCAGATGCTGAAGCAGTTTCAGCAGTTCATTTAATCTGCTGAAACCTTGGATTAAAGCTGTCACAGGAGACCTCCTTCCATGGGCTGGTGTGCTCCATTCAGCACCTCAACAATTAAACTCAATCTCAGAACACTCCCAGGCCTCTAGCAACAGCATAAATCAAACCATCAGCAGAGAACTCTTGTCCCTCCCACCAGTACGACAATACAAAGAATGAAAACTAACTGCTTGGTTTGGAGAGTTGTCTGTCTTGAGCTCCTTGTGGTTGGAGAACTGGATGTAGATGGGCTGACTGCGGAGGACTGGAGTGACAGTGGTGTAGTAGTTGACCATGGTGTTGGCTGACTCCTCTGTGTTCATCTCTATGAAAGCCTGCACAGAAGTTAAACCCAACACATGATCAAAGGGGCTCACATCAGGAGACAGCAGCAACACTCAGCAACAGCATCACATGGTTGGGATCTTCAGGAAGAACCTCCAGTTGAACTGTAACTGGATTGGGTTTGCACGGCTGCATTTAAATGCAAGTTTTTGTACGCAGAATGGTTTAAGAACCAACTGTATGTAGATCTTGACCTAGTTGGAGATGCCCCTGCTCACTGCAGGGGGGTTGGACAAGATGACCTTTGAGGGTCCCTTCCAACCCGATGCATTCTGTGATTGTGGACAAATGAGGATCTTCACTGTCCAGACTGAGCTAATGTAAAATGTTTCAGTCTCATTTGAACATCTCCAGGCTATATGTATTTAAGAAATCAGCAACAGAAGTATCTGCAAGAACACAAAAATACACCAAATCATCCACATTCTACACATTCATCTTAAGCAACTTCCCACAGGTCTCTACAGAGCAATGAGCCCACTCATTGCCCATACCTTTATGGTCTTCTCCACTTCAAACACACACATCAGGGATTGCAGCAAGCCATTATCTTAAGGACTTGCACGTAAATGCCACCATGCAATACAGCAGAGGCACATTTCCATAATTAAGATTAAAGACAAAGTCTCTTAAGTGATGATTAACATTGGCTTGCTTTTTTACTCCTTAATTTGTAAGACAATTTTAGTTACCAAATTAGTGCACACCACCTGCATTACCCAAGAGTGTTTCAAGCTTTACCCAGCTCATTTTCTTGTACCAGTAAAGGTGTCCTGACTATGCAAAGTTGCACTGGTGGTTACTCAACTGTCAGGCCGGCTCGAGTGAAAAAGGCCAACTCATGGCACTGCCGTCCAAATAATTCACCTGCTCTGTAATTTAACAACAAGGCATAATGCTCATTAGAAGTGACAACCTGTAGTTATGGCCTTAACTTCTTGTACAGCCTGAAAATAGTACTTTTTACAGCTCATGGAATAACCATGGAAAAGTAAAATCATGGCACGCAGAAGTTATTAGCTCCTAACACAAGACAGTTGTTTAAACAACTTGGATCTGGTTTACAGGTCACAAGCTGTTGATATAAGCTCAGCCTTCAATGAACAGACACAATACCTGGTTTTTTCCTTTCAACATTAGAAGATTGGTGACCTTGCCAAAAGGTAAGCCCAAAGATATGACCTCTGCCTCCGTGACATCACTGGGGAGCTTACGGACGTGGATTACTCGGGATGGGACCCCAGCACTTCGATTGTCGCCTTTGAATTTCTTGCTGTCATTTCCATTAGCTGTGAAAAACAAGAGTTACTGCTCAGTGGAGAGGCTTGGACAGAACATGCTAACACTTCTGACATTCAGCTCGTGCTCCCCATCCAGTTATTGCTCCTCATTACCCAGAGATTCCACAGTCTCATCTAACCAGGGTCTGCCAGACACGTGGTTTGACACTTTTTTCTTCCAAGTTACACGACGTGACGCGGATGAATGCCCCAACGATGGAACCAACCCTCCCATGGTCATTTCAGAATACTATCCACCCATGTCTACCTTGTGTAGGGCTGAGCCACTAACTTTACAGTGCTGCTTTGTTTCCTTTCACCTCAACTGGGCGACATTTGAAAATGACATCTTAACGTGATATTAAATCAAATATGAACCAAAGCGTAATCAGCTGGATTACAGATATGGCACAGACAAGAGCTGACAGTCTGGTAGGATGGCTCCAGGAGGAATATGAAGGGACTTGAAGGACAACAGGAGCTCAGAGTAAGACAATTCAAGGCCATGACAAGCACAGAAGGCACAAATCTGGGCTGAGCACCCAAGCACAGTCTTGGGTGGGATTACTAACCCCAGCAGCAAGCAACTACAGAGCCAAAACAACCCTACATGAAATCAACTGGTTTAAGTATAGCTGTTGATAGCAAACCCTGTAAAAATCATTTAGCAACTGCTCTGCAGCAACTGGTTACAGTCTAACAGCCTTTTAAAGAGGTTTGTCATTATTTGGCCTGATCTAGTTGGATATGTCCCTGTTCACTGCAAGGGGGTTGGACAAGACAACCTTTGAGGGTCCCTTTCAGCCCAATGCAATCTATGAATCTAATCAGTAGTCCTGCAAAAGCCTATTAAGTAGTAAATATAAAGTGATTTTAAAATGAAGTGGGGAAAACACAGAGCTCCTCTGAGTATCTGCAATGCTTAGAAATTGCTATTCTTGTTCATGGGTAATGTTACCTGCAGAAGAAGGGTTGCTGCTCATGATGAAAGGTCCGTTAGTAACACAAGTAGTGAAAAGCTCCTCAGATCCCCGCCGCTGGAAAAGAAAAGAGGAGAGGTAAACTGACAGCATTTTTACTGAACTCAGTTACTCCTAAAAGCAGAACAATTGAGATCAAGGTGGACAGAAGCTGAATAGAAGCATAAGTGAAAACATACTGACAGTGAGCAGTGAACCTCACCTCCATAAATTAAGCATAAGTGAGATTCAGTTTAGTAACTGAGTAGCACTATCCAGTATCTCTTTCAGCTAAGCTGTAGGGATCTTTGGAGCTGGAGCACTGCTGAGCTGTCTGAAGTCACCAAGTACAGCAGTGGCTTCAGACAGCCTCCTGTTGCATCCAAACAGACTTCTGACTGCTCGCAGCAGACAAGATTTTTGTTCTTTTTGGTTAAGCTAAAACTCTAGAGCTGATCAGGAAGAGCAAAGCATCTCCTGGCATTTCTCTGGAGCACCGAGACTATTTTACTGGGAGCTACCAGGAAAAAGGGAGTGTTAGGCAAAAGACAAGTTTTCAGAAGCTGGCCACATCTGTTAGCATACAACTTGGCAATTATGTACCAAAGATGTGAATTTGCAGATACAAGCAGAAGATGTAAATTTGAGAAGCTGAGATCTGAAAGAAGTGGATCTCTTCCCCTCCTCCTCACCAAAGGAAAAAAAAAGAGGTAGAGCAGGAAAGTTAAGCTACTAAAAAAGCAGCTACTCTTCAAATTTGACAGCAGAAATAGGGCCACCTATAATAATTTGGATTCTAGTACAAAGCAGTCTAATCACTGATGTGTTGCCTTCTAGCCACAATCCCCAGAACGGCTCCTAGGACAACAGAAACAAAGCCTCTATGAGCACAAGGACAGGCAAGCATTCTGAAGCAGAGAAACTCAAGTACCACATCTCCAAAGACTCTGTAATCCCATCCTCTGCTCCCCTACACACTGGTCCTTCTACATAGGAATCAACACAGCTTTGAAAACAAAAAGCTGAGAGTAGCCCACTGTGCCCCAGATCCTCTCGTTTTCCTTACTGATGCTCTGTGCCTTTTAGTTTTTATAGAGAAGGAAAAACATTCGACAAAAAAATTCTAAACCAAGCTGGTCCTTAGAAGACCTCAAATCCCACTGCAAACTGAACAATCAAACCCAACACATGAAAGCACTTTCTCACTGGTTTCTACATGGCTCTTACACAGAAATGCCACACTAAAAACCTTTCATCAACGGAAAGAGCAGAGCTCATCCCTGCCCGGCTGCCTCCTACCCAACTCAACAGCTACCCTCTGCTCCACTCTGGCCACCAGACACTCACCACCACACCCCCCCTCCCACCATGCCCTACGTCTGGGGGCACCTGCAGAAACAGTATCTGGGCAACACCACAAGCTCTCTGCTCACCTCCCCAGCACACAGCTCAGGAAAAGTAGGTCACAGAGCCCCAGAACACTGAATTGCAGACAGTTCTGGTTTTTTCTTTCCCCCCTCAAATCTTGAATTTCTTGTTTGACTACTCACTGCCAGCTCTTCAAAGACAGGCTCAAGCACTTTGATGTCCTGAATAGAAGAAATTAGGGCAGGTTCCCAAAACTGTCGTGTGCTGGTCACCTGCAAGCACTGCCCAGGTCCCACAAAGACTGAGGGCACCCAGCAAGGTCTCCTCCTTCTGACATGGTGCAGTAATTGGGAATAAGCCTTTTAACAGCTCTTCTAATTAGCACTGGGATTCCCAAGCAGAGTGAGATGCAACTGGTCAGGGAAGCTGTTAGGCTGGGATCCCATCCTTTTGATGACTCAAAGTAATGCATCATTCCAAGGCTAAAATCCCACCAATTTGCTGTACCAACGCTGCTGTGCCTGAGCCGCTGGGAACACCACAAGTACAGCTTCACTTTGTGCCAACTGGGCTGCAAATGGCAGCTATGGATAAGCAGCAAACAGCCCCAGTGACAAAGGCAAACATTTACTTGCCTCATCAGACTCCTTGCATTGAACTTCTGGAGGATGCTCTTCACTAACATCTTGGAAACTCCTGATGATACTCAACCTTGGAACCCTTGTGTAGACTCTGGCAACCCATGCAATCCATCATGGAAACATCAGAATAAGCCACTCATGGAAGCAACATCAGGAAACTACAAACTGGAAAAACTACCGTTTATACTATCATGGAAAAGAGTTTAAATTCCCTGAATTGAATTTTCCTACTGGTTTGTTTAAAATAAACATTTTCTTGCATATTTGAGAATTTATTTGCAGGGCACTTGAATAAGGAATGCTCACTGCTGCTGCTTTCCACATGTCCCTGTTGCTTTAATGAAAGAGCAATCTCCAATACACTCCCTTCTTATCTTGGAGACGTCTCGCTGCCCGCTGAGACCAGAGCCAGGAGGCAGAGGGGGACGATTGTTTGACATCAAAAGCAGCAGCAGGCAATTTGTAAGCTTCCCAGCTGGAAGCATGTGCAAACCAAGAGGGAAGGCTGCAGCAGTTGGAAAATCGCAATTATTCCCAGGTCTTTTCTCTATACGGTGAAGTTTACAGACACAGGACTGTGCTGTTAAACCAAAATTATTTCTCACAGGCTCCTTTTAGAAGAAGAGGTTTTAGGGTGCACTCCTACGAGCAGCACACCTAACACATGGTGCTGAAACCCTGCCAGGGGTATGGGCACTGTTGGCACAGTCCTCACAGCAACAGGAGTTTCACCAACAAAAACTTTTCACGAGCATTTGATTTTCCTCCTGCTTTTGCTGCTGGAACTGATCTCCACAAGATACCATAGAATGTTTTTTTGGGGGGTTGGAAAGGACCTTCAAGATCATCTAGTTCCAAACCCTGTGCAGGGACACCTCCCACCAGCACAGGTTGCTCAAGGCCACATCCAATTTGGCCTTGAACAGCTCCAGGAAGGGGGCATCCACAGCCTCCTTGAGCAACCTGTGCCAGTCTCTCCTCACCCTCAAGAACCTCCAGTCTCAATCTCTGCTCTTCCAGCTCAAACCTACTGCTGCTTGTCCTAGCATTGTAAAGCTTTTGTAAAAAGATGCCTAATGCTGGCTGCTCTTTGGGGTGAACCAAAGAGGCACACGGAACAGGAGCAAGTCCCAAATTTACACTCCTGTGGGGAGCTCCAGAAGTCTCTAGCAGCTGCCTGTCCTTATATGTATCATCAGCTCTTTCCAGGCTCTAAGTACAGAAAAAGGAAAATCAGAAGCTATTCATAAGCGTCACAACCACATAGGTCAAATGCTCCATGCCAAGTATCCAGTTCAGTAGAGCCAGAGGAACCAAAGGAGGCCATGTTTTTCAGAAAGGTTCAGAAGAGTCTCCCCCCCCCCCAATTCAATAGATATTCTGAGTTATACTGTACAGAAGTTATTGATTCTGAAGTATTGAATTAAATTTAAATCTAAACAAACTCAGCAAAGATCTGTGTGGGTGCTCAGTGCTTGCCAGCAACACCCCACACCACTGCTTTTTTGTCTTACTGGAGGAGTTCAAGGTCAGGTTGGATAGAGCCTTGAGCAACTTGGTCTAGTGGGAGGTGTCCCTGCCCATGGTAGCAGGGTTTATGGTCCCTTCCAATTCAAACCATTCTGTGATCCTATGATTCATTAGGGGGAGGCCCAGCTGCAGAGGGCTTTGCTCAAGCCACAGCCTCTTCAGATCTGGAGTTCAGGTCCCTGCTCACAAGAGGCATTAATTCCTGGTGACATTTCTGGTTAGCTAATTCTTTTGCAGCTGGTATTTTTATGACCAGATCAGCAGAAGCCACAGAGTGCTGGCAATAACACTGCTCTACAGAAAACTTTTCATCTGAACTAACAAACCTCCTCTTCCTGTTTACAGCAAACTCAGGCCACTGAAGTTCCACCATCTGATCTCACCTAAACCAGGATGAGTTGTTCCACCACCAGCTTCACCTCTGTACACAGACTGCTACCAGGTGAAGCATGACCTGGGAGGGTTGCTATGGCAGCAGCCTTCCTTTGTCTGCCAGGCTCTTGGTTACAGCTGCGTTAACTGATTCCAGCAACCATGTGCCCCTGCTCTCAATGCTTCACTCAAAAAGCAGCTGTTAATTCACAGCAAAACTAGAAATCGTCTGGCACTAAGACCTTACATGAACTTTACCATACTTTGGGATGAAGCCAAAGACTCAGCATCTACCAGCACATCTCAAAGTAACAAGGAATTATTAAGGTTGGAAAATACCTCTAAGATAAAGTCCAGTCTTCTGGACTATATGGACCACAAGACCATGTCCCAAAGTGCCATGTCTACTCATTTTCTGATCACCTCCAGGGATGGTGACTCCACCTCCCTGGGCAGCCTGTTCCAGCATCTGACCAAGTACTACAGAAATTCTCAGCTGTCCTGTATAATCCTTTATCTACTTAAGATCCAGTCACTGCTAAATGGATGCCAATAATCAACTTGTATTTTATTCCTAGCCTTTTGCACAGGCAGAATGCATCTGAGCAAGCACAAAAACATTCATCAAGACAAAACAGTGATACTAATCCACTTCCAGAAAGTAAGAAGTTACAGGCAGAAATTAAGGCAACAGCAAGGCAGGGAGCATGGAAAGGACAAGGATGATGACTAGGAAGGCCAGCAAGCTTTGGACTAGCCAAGCCTAAAGTCTTCAACACTCCACTTCCCCATCTCACTGAGGAACTCCTACACAGCAGCAGTGATCTCTGCCTTTGGATTCGCAGCATCTTACACTACTCAATTAGTAACAAGGCTAAGGATTGCAGTAGCCCTCCTCCTTATGACATAAGAGGTAAAATCAGAAGTCCGACAAGCACCAAGCAGGTATCAGAGCTGCAACTGAAAATCCCTTTCTGAAAATAAACCACAAGAAATTTGGGCTGCCAGAAGCCCTTGGTCTGCTTAAATTCAGATAAAACCTCTGTCAGAAGTCCTGTAACTCCCTGGCCAGAATATCCAAGCATCTACTTCTGCTACTTCACCTTCGCTACATTTGTCAAGAGTTTGGACCCAGTAAAAGCCCAATATGGTATTCTGCAGACAAAGTGACAGGCAAATCATTGAGAGGCTCACACAAACTCTGCTCTGATCAAAGCAGCAAAAAAAGTTTTCATGCATAGAAAGAGAGGAGTGCCTCTGAGGCATGAATGCTTCAAGGGTTCCATGTGAGGTCATCCCAGAGGAGCAGAAAAATGTTCAGATATTTCAGTTCGCAGCTCAAACCACTGTGAAGAAACTAAGCAAAATCCAGTCTGATGACATCATCATTCACACATGCTATATTCCAGCATTTTTTGCTGATAGACTCAAGAGGGATGAACTAAATTTAAACTACTAAGAAGGATGCCAGTTTTCCTTTGTCTTCTACAAAAGATTCAGCTCCAGCAGGGATCTCTCATGTTGTCTCCATGTGCCTGCCACTCCCTCCCTCCTGCCTCCAGCATTCTGCAATCATTTAAAGGTAGAGCAGTGAGGGAAAAACACTGCAATTTAGGTCAAAGAAATACCAAGTTCACTTTTTTTGGTCAAAGCACCCCTTCAGGACACAACTGCCTTCATCAGGCTAGTAAAGGTGGGAAGATCAATGCAGAACTTAAAGACCCTGAGGTGTGCAGCCTCCAAGGTGGATGCCAGGCACAGGGTGACACTGCTGTCCCACCAGGCTGTAAGCAGCAACTACGAACTCAGTTTGTCACTCACTACCCCCTTGAAGACAACTTGTCACCTGATCAGAACCAAAAGTGAGGAAGGAAAAATAAGTTTCGTTCCCCAAACTGCTCATTGCTCCCCTGGATCATTTATCTGCCCATTAGATGGACACAGTGAATCTTGAGGGGAGGCACTGGCCTGCCTGTCTGGCTCAGCAAGCAAGTTTAAGGCTATGATCTGTTCAGCTGGAGCCAGCCAACACACTCAGGGCTTTTTAATTTGCTGGTGAAGATTTGAATCAATGTCTTTACAAAAGAGCCAGCACTGTAAACTTCCCACTAAGGCTCCTGGACACACACACACACTTTCAGCATCTTTAAAACCAGGCTAGTCAGTCAGAGCATTGCAAAGACGTCAGTGCTGAGGAGAACTCTGACACATGAACACATTAACACAGGCACTGCCTAATGGGCTGGTGTCATTTCTACTCCATGCAGACAGGTTTCTGAGTTCCTAGAGACACCAGAAACTTAAGCATTGCATTGGAAGGTGAGGAAAGACTTTTTTCAGTGGTGTCCAGGGACAAGAGGCACAAACATGAACATAATCGATTCCATCTGAACATAAGGAAGAACCTCTTTAAGAGTGACAGAGCACTGAAAGATTGCCCAGAGAGGTGTCTCTGGAGACATTCAAACCCTGCCTGGACTTGTTCATTCCTGTGTGACTTTCTCTAGGTGACCCAGAGGGGCTGGACTCAGATCTCCATAGGTCACGTCCAACCCTTACCATTCTGATTAAAACAATGGCTCCCAGAGCCTGACCTGAGATTTTGCAATAAACAGGAGCTCAGGCACACACCAGCTTCAGCAGAGCCGGATCTGCAGCCCACTCTCACCAGCCCCTCCCTAGCTTTTTTCATTCGGTCTTTGCTACTATGGAGACACCCTGTGAAACAAACCTGCCCTTTGAGCAAATAGAAGGTGTGGCCACGTTAAATAGCCCAAAACGCCTCAACTAGCAGCAGCAGTAATGCAGTCATTCTGGCTTTGTAGGGCAGCACACACCCAAGCTTTATGATACACTGCTCGGAGTTGGAGCTTAACCAGTAGTCAACCTTGAGCTTTTAAACTCACTGCAGTGGAGCAGACTGGGCCTCGGTGAAGCTCCACACAAAAGCAATCAGCAAGAAATCCTGCTGGGTGAGTCACTTTGGGAAATCTATGAGAGAACATTTTGTGCCCCAATCTGTAAAAAGGGCAAATTGAACAGGCAGGTTTAGAAGAAACTCCACACTAATTCAATCTCCTCTAAATTGCAGTTGTGTAATAATTACAATCTGCTTTGGCAAACACCAAGCAATCACCACACTGGGATTACCAAAACACACTTGCTGAACTAAGCAGACTATTCAGCACGTTTTCATATCAAGCCTGGGAGACAGCTACACCAGAGCCACCCAGATAGGACATCAAACAACACTCATCTCACTAGTGAGATGACAAAACTTGGCACCAAAACTTCCAACACTTTCTAGTCGGAAGATACCTGAAGCAGATGCTGGCAACACCAACACCAGAATCTATCCCTACACTTGCATGACTGAAAAGATAAAAGCTGAATGAATTCATGTGTGAAATATTTCCCCGGGTTTTTTAAACCATCTTTTCACCTTGGCTGATCTTTCTACAACCATTTTATTAACTGATTATTTGCTATGTAATCTCACTCAATTTCTTTTTTTTGTCTACAAGTCGTCATAGTCTGTTTCCTTTCCAACTGAGGTGATTTCAGCCAGCTTCCACAGAAAAAAAAAATTGTTTAGGTGTGATGGAGAAACTGCTTTAGGCAGCTCTAACAGCTGAGAAGCCTGTGGCAGCATCTCACTTGGCACTGGAGTTTCAACAAACAGCTCACAGTGCTGCTCAACTTACTACAGGCATAACCAACATTGGGAATCCTCACAGAGGGGTGACCAGTGAGGAACAGGTATCCATAAGCTGCAAGATCCAGGTGCACAAACCCTGTAAGCAACACCAACAGCACAGATGGAGCTGCCCACCAAACCCAGCTGGCACCACCCATGCCCCTCACTACATGTGGCTGACATGTGTGATCACGCCTGTTGGAGAGGCCACAAGAGCCAGCTTGTTGCAGCCTCTAACTAAAGCCATAGGAGGGGACTGGAATTTCCTCACAACATTCTTGGCCTTCTGCCTGAAGCCATAATTACTGTTCCCATGGCAAAGATCCTGGCTTGATCACAAATCACTTCTATGCAGTCAGCCTGTACCACACTCCAACAAACCCTGGTTTTAAAAATTAACTTTTCCAATGCCACAGAAGCATAACCTCTGGAGAAGAGCTCAAACTTCTCCAGGAAACTAACAGACTATCCAGCACCTAAACTATTCTAAGCCTATTTTGAATCACTGAAATGCAATTTCACTTAAAGGAATAATGCCAGAAAGTTCATACTTGTTCTAGTCAGTCCTGCTCAGGGCCCGTTAGAGCCTGAAGATATAGTGATAAAGGCAAATTAAAGCAAGGAGATAGTGATCTTGATCAAAATACTTAGGAGGCAACTGCAGAGGTCAGACTCAGTACCTCGGAGTTCAATACAGTGTTTCCATCTTAAGGCCATACTTCCTCTTCAGACAGTATGAAATGATGAAACTAGGTCTAAATGTGTTTCTCATCTGCAAGACATTCCAGAGGCTGTGCATCAAGAGTCCCTGACCAGAACTGTACTGAGTTTCCTAAACAAATTCACACACTTTAAATCCAAGAATCTAAGGACAAGGCTAAATGTGAGGTCCAGGAATGGCTCCTACAACTACCAATCTGATGACCAGCAAGACCATCAGGCAGAAGAGTGCTCAAGCAGTAAGCCCTGAGAGCAGAACCCAAATTCAACCAAGACCTCAGAAAGATGAATAGGAATGAGTGATCACCCTTAACATGTCAACTAAGGATGTGAGAAAATGCTAAAAAAGGTGCCAGCACCCTGCCCTTTAAAACAATAAAGCAGAACAAACTGGAATGTGACTTCAGATTCCTCAATTCCACAGCTGAACTTAGCAACCAGGAACACAGCAAGCAGACAACCAAGAAGCCAGCCTGAGTTACCTCTGACAAGCAGCTCAGCAGTGTTCCAAGCTGCAGGCACTTGCCCTCCTTGTCAGAGGATTCTCCAATGTTGGGACATTCATGAAAGCGGAACATCAAAAAAGCTGACTGGGGTCCTAGGAACACCTCATCAGAAGTACCACAAGACCTGACTGCATTTGGAGACTCCCATACTCTAACACCTTCAACTCGGTGGAGCACCCGTTCCTATCTCCTTGGTACAGAAGAATTACTAACCTTACAGCTCAGATTAAAATGTTTTACAGCTCAATTTTTCCTGTCTTAGAAGCTCAGCCAGCAAGCTCTCAGCATGCTAGAGCAAAGCAGTCCTATCTCCACTTGAACTCTGTGCCTATGGACATGTTTTGTAAAGTCAGCAGATGACAAATCTGCAGTTCCACAGCATTATTTTAAGTTATCAAACAATTAAAGAACATCTGCTTCTGAAGGAGGGGATCGGTTAATCCTTGAAGCAATTCCAGTGATCCCCCAGGGCTCAGAGAAATGCTGATGGATGAACAGAGCTCTGTCAGTGGCATTAGTTCGGCCAAGACAATCCTGAAACTTCTGTGATGATACAGAAATCTCCTTCTGCAGACCCACCAAAGCCACCCACCAAAGGGTGGACTGAAGTGAAGTCTCAGAAGAGCTGCAGCTGATGAGCTTCTACATAACCACAGAGGGATGTTTAAGAAGCAACTGATCAATCGTTTGGTTATACAGCCTTTTGAAATGGAGATCCCTGCACCCCTCTTCCCGTAGAAGCCCTGCGGTCAGAGTTGCTTAAGCAGCAGAGCATGGGGAAGCTGTCTGGACACAGCTGACCTGCACGCAGCCACGTAGAGGATGAGGCACAAGAGAAGCCTTTGCTTTGCTCCCAGCTGTGCACAGACAGGATTTCTAACTTACCTAAGCAAATCCAAGACATGAGTAACATCTTACCCCACAGCATTCAAGCACGTACCTCTATTACACGATCTACACTGCAACATTCAACAGCTTCATCAGGTAACACTGCTATGGCAAAGAGAACTTTAAAACTTACCTTTGTCAAGATGATTCAACTTCCTTTTTTTTTTTGCTTCTTTCACTCTAATTTTTGATTCAACTTTCTCAAAACACGCCTTATCCGACTCGACAAGAAAATGCCTTTGTCCCCCCACCCAATGCACAACAAGCATGATCCTGGTCACACAGTCCTGTCCTGGCAGGAACAAAAGCACTCTAATGGGGCTTCTCCCAGTCCTCATTTTAGACATCAGACTCTGTTGTTCTAGGGCCTGAAATCGGCCCACAGACAGGGAGAGGATGAGGCACGCAGTACCACATCCTGCAGCTTCTCAACATTTAGCAAGAGGACTGCAATTACAGCTTCAGAAGCTTCCTGATCAAATTTAGTTAATGTAAAAAACACTTAAAGCTGCAGAAAACCTAAAGCTGCAAATGGCACATTGCTAAAACAAGCTGAGAGAACCTTTACCTAGACTAAGGAATTTATTGGAAGATGCTGTATCAAACTGCTCTGCAGTGGTCATGCAATGACTTAGTGCACCTTTTACACTGGCTATAAACTATTAACAAACCTTATTAAACTATTAAACTATTAACCTCCACCCTTCCTCCTCCTCTGATGGCAAACTCCTCACAATTGATTTGTGTTTTCAACCAGCAGCAGACACTAGCACAGCAAATTCAAATTTCAGATTCTCACATGAGGAAAAGGCAGAACCTTCCCCCTCCAGCTACTGCTTAGAGCCCCTCCATACATTTGTTTCTCAGAAGCCCTAAAGCACAAAGCACTTCAGTGTTTAGCAGCCTGATTTTGTTACTTTCAGTAAAAAAAAAAAACAAACCTATTTGTAGTGTAGCAGCAAATTCTCTCCAATGCTCCTGCTTCACTCCAGCAGAGCTAACAGAGCTCACACTACACAGGCTCAGCTCTGCTTTGAACTAGTCCTATCACACCCAGCATCACTCCAAGCTGCCACACAACTCCTCCTCGGTCTCCAAGACACTTACACACAGCTCAGGCCACTGAACAAAGCCGTGGGATCACTGCTTTGAGGGCCATTCACACAGGTACCATCTCACCACAAGAACTCACAGGGCTGAACTTACTATAATCTCAACCCCAGAGCACTAGCTAGGGTGTTCACAAAGTCAAATTAAAGCCTTTCAAACATGAAGGAGTGCTGCTCTATTCTGCACCTTCCTGTTGGGCATGTGGCAGCAGCCAGAGTTCCTCCTGTGAGGACAGCAGCCCCAGTACCACTCAGATAAGGAGGCTCCTGTCAGCACTTTGAGTTTCGGGGCTAAGTCTGCACTTTCAAAACCTGAGACTAGAAGAGTAAAGGTCATATTTACTGTACTTGCCAGAGATAAAAATCCACAGCTAAACACCTTTGTTTTTTCGGTGGTAGAAGGATTTTTGACATAACTGAACAGGAATTCACATAAACAAAGGAAATAAAGAGTTGTCAGAAGAAAACAGACCAGTTTCTCCATGGAAAAGCATTGTCTAGCACACAGGTAACAAGCATGGCTGGACACTTTAGTAGAGGAAAGGGCTGTTTCTAAATGCAATAAAGTTCTCTTCTGACAGTTGATAATCAATGTCCAAATGTCAAGAGCTAAATGCTGAGCCATAATAAAAGTTTTCAACGCATATGGAACTAAATTAACCTTCTGGTTAAAACCAATCTACATGGTACCAGAAACAACCTTTTAAAGCTGAAGGTCTACATTTGGTAAGGCTAAAACTAGGTCAGATGCTGAGCAGTGTAAAAAGAGAGAAAAAGTGAGAAGTGCCTACCTTTGTACCAACTGTTATATCTTGGACAATGCTGTAGAAAAAAGAAAGAAAAGGATTAAAAAAAGTTAGATAGGTTTGCCACAAATATCCAGCATAGTTTACAGTAGTAAGAAAAAAAGCAAGTCAAAGTGCACAGTTGTCTTTGCAAGTGAGCCAAGGACAGTTCATACAAATAAAAATTATTAGATGGTGATGGTGGAGACCCAAGACCCAGCAGTGCCAGAAAACCACAGCTCTTCCACTGCCTACAGCGGGGCTTGTTCCTCTCGTGAAGGTACCACAGCAGGGCTAAGACCAGAAGCCCACAGCTAGCCCAGCATTCCTCATGGGAATGCAACCTGATGCAAACACAGCCTCTAAGCCAAGAGCAGGAGTGTCAAGAGTCAGTTCCATCACCAACAATCACTTCTGCAGTTCTTAACCTCCTACCCCAAGGAGAATCCTCTACTAGGCTGGAAAGATGCAATTCTAGGGAAACCACAACATCAGTAAGGAGATGCTGATGCTGGAGCTCCAGTGATGCCACAGACAAAGCACACCACACCACTTGGAGCTGGCTGCTCAGCCAAGCTGAGCCAGTGCCAGGCTTACAGCAGCCCCAAGCCACGCTGCTCTGGAGCTGGCCCAGAGCAGGGCATGGGGAGTGCAGAGAACAGTAGAGGTCCAGGCAGCTCCCAGACTGGGGTATGTCTGTACACAAGTTTTCTCCATCAATTCTTTTCTACTTAAAAACCCACATCAACCACATATTCTTCCTTAACATAGGTTTGAAAGTAAGCACTTTATTAAGCTCTACCACATTCTTGTTAAACTTCCTAAAATGAGACTTCCTGATTAACCAACATGAAAAGCAGCATTAGCTGTACCTCGAGCAACTCATGCTAGCTATCAGCAGCACCAAACACTACACACAACATACGAGCACTTGGAGCAGATTTTTTCAGTGATGGGATCAGAATGACTAGCCCACACCTTGGCATGTGGTACCTGGGTAATCTCCCAGGGTATTGCTGCACCTACACATTACTCTTGCAGGAGAACTTAACACAAGTCTAACCACTTCAGTTACAGCCCTGCTCTAAGGCAGCATCACAAAACTGACAGCAGAGATGACCATTTCAGGTGGATGGATATGCAGCGTTGCTTGTTCCAACTTCAAGCTGACCACAATCTTAGGGCACAGGATCCCAAAGCAGCTGGCTAATAGACCTGCAGCAACGCTCAGGAAACGTGGCAGAGAAGCAGAAGGCAGGGTAGTCATTCCTAAACCAGCACTGTGAAATCTGGGAGGCACTCAAGAACAGTTCTACAAAGTGATTTAACACTGGAGAACTCACATTCACTACTGCTCCCCTCCTGCAACAATGCACTTTTTAGGGAATTAAGTACTGCCCAATCTTAAAGTCATTTGTGTTACCCCAGCTCCATCTTAAGCCATACCACAAGTACAGGCCAGCTCAGCTCCTCATACTTCCTCCTCAAAGCCAAGCTGCCATGTCATCGTAACCCAGCACTTACAGCTTCAGTCCGACTCCAACGGCTGCTGCCAGGAAGCCACATGAGAGCTTCCCAACCACTTCAAGAAGGGTCCGCAGGAGCACACTGGGCTCACAATCCCCCAGTGCCTGGTCACCAAGACAGATGGGGTCTTGCTGCATCTTGAGGGCCAGGAGTAATGAACTAATTGAACCCATCTGCACAAATCAGTTTAAAGCATCATAATCAATCTATTAGAGCTACTGAAGAGGCTCGGAGCACACATCTTTGCAGCACAAATACCGACAGTAACTCAAATTCAGGCACTTAAAAACCACTTCTTGTCAGCAAAGCATAAGAACAGGGAATCTCCCAAGTTTCCCAAGCTCTCAAACCTACCCCAGAGCATTTTCTCTTACTTCCTGTTCCTCTTGTGGGCCTCACACACAGGAAACGTTTTACACAAAGTAGCCTTAACGGGGTGGATAGTGTTTAAAAATCATTCAAGAGGAAAAACTGTTTTATTTGCCAAGAATTACTGATTCCTGGCATATTGTTGCAACCCATCTGATAACAAAACACCATATGAAACAAGCACAAACAGCATTGAAGAGTGTTTATTCCAGAAACCTACAATATACTCCCAAGTTTGCACACAACAGCCCCCCTCAACTTCACACATCTCAAGCTTCATTCTCTCCATCAGCCTTCAGCAGGGGATTAAAACTTTGTTCGTTTGCAAAAATCCAACCAATAAAGCCCTTCATAAAAATGAGTTTTTATATGGAATGGGATAATTCCTATGCAAAAAAAAAAAAAAAAAGCAGCACCAGGAAAACCTCTAGGTCATGTTCCAAAGCCATTTCAACACAATTCCCCATCTGAACTCCTCATGTGCTTTAAACAAAGCCACTTATTCAAACGGGGTCATTTGAAAAGCTCAGCTCCGTATCGCTTTAGGTTGAAGCAAGACTGCAGCAGCCTGTGGCCAGCGAGGCAACAACAACAACAAAAAAAGAAAACCATCTTCAGAGGCAGCTTTCAAAGCTTCAACTAGGCACAGCTTTCACAGGGCAGAGATCTTCCCAAAGGTACTGGATAATTAAGACTCACGTTCGATTTCCACATTCAAATAACTATTTAACATGCACAGTAAACGACCGTTCCTAGGAACTTCCACGAAGACAGCCGAGAAACCGATTTTTGTCTGTTCTCACATGCTGAAGTTTTTCTTTTTCAACACAATGACTAAGTTTAAAGCAGAACCACCTGAACTGCAAAACTTAACTGTGAAATAAACTATTTTAATGTGGTGTTTTAAGCTGAAAGCACTTTTGACACCACCTTTTCAGTGTGTAAAGAGGGGGGGAAAAAAAAGAAAACACCAAACCCAGACATGTGACTCTGCCTAATTCTCACCAGACCACTGTTCGGAGGCAAGAAGCGAGGAGGCACTAATTTGGGCTTCCCGTATTTAAGGCTCTGGGAAAACAAACTGCTTAGTCCGAGGCCTTAAGAGATATTTTAACTACCGCGTTGTACAACAAACAAAAAGCAGATCGCTAATTAAAATAAGGAAACACGGAGACCTCGGGTTTTTTTTTTTTGATAAAGCGTCAAGTTTTCAAGTGAAGCACCAGATTGAAGCGGTGATTAAAGGAGGGGGAAAAAAATCAAATCGGCGTTGCCCAAGATGCAAAACCTGCGGCTCTAGGAAGCCTACACGAGTCAGGCACGGTGGAAAGTTTGGTCTCGAAGGAGTTTCGAGGTGGACAATGGAAAAGAGGAGGGAGCCCGAGAGCAGCTCTGCCCTCGGGTGTAGCTTTACCTACGGCTCTCAGGTAAAGCTGCAATGGAAACCTGGCTCTTTGCGAGCCCCAGCCGCTCCCCGAAAGCTGCGGCTCCCGGGGAGCTGTGGCGAAACTTGCGCTGAGCCAGAAACAACTCACAAAAGAAAATCCACCNTCACCGCCGGCCTCGCTGCCCTCCCCCCGCCGGCCAGGTGCGCCCGCTCCCGGCACCCCGCACCGCTCCCCGCGGGGCTCAGCGCCCCTCCCGACAGCCCCACGCCCACGCTGCGCTCGCAGCCGACCGGGTCCGTTCGCCCCCACCCAACCCCGCTCCCAGCCCTGTGAAGCTGGCGCGGCCTCCCCTGGGGACCCCTCCTCCCGGTACGCGGCGGCGGAGGCTGCCCCCGGCAGGGCGCGAGCACGAGGAGGCGACGGCGGCGGGAGCGCGCGGCGGACGGCTCGCACGAGGCGCCGCGTCGGGGCGGCGGCCGCGGAACAGAGGCTGCCCCTGCTCCCCTCCCCACCCTGCCGCGGTAAGGGGCTCTGAGAGCGTGGCCTGTACAGGAGACCCCTCACCCACACAGCCACCCCCTCCCCTTCCCGCCTCAACCCGGCGGCCCGAATGCGCCCTCAGCGCTCCCCTTTCCACAGGTAACGCCCCAGCCCCCGGCGCGGGTCCTGCACCTCGGCCGCTTCTACCCCTTCCTCCGCACCCCGAGAAGGGACCGGCAGCGCTGCTCGCCGATTCCCGGCACGGTACCGCCCGTGCTGAGGCCCGTGCCGGCGGGGACTCACCCGTCCATTGCACACGGAGGAGACCCGTCGGGAACGGAGTGGAGGCGCCGGAATAGCAGGAACGGACCCAACCGCTCCGTGTTATAGACTCACAAAATGGCGGCGCCGCCCGGCCCGCCTCACCCGCGCCAACGCCCCATTGGCTATCGCAGATGTCATCTTGATAGCAGGGGCGGGGATCGCCCTCCTGTGAGGGTTGGCGCCCTGGCGCCCGCGGCGAAGCCTATTGGCTCTGGGCTGGCTGAGAGGCGGGGCTAAGCGGCGGTGCGCGGCGCGATTCGGTAGGCGAAGGGAGTAGGCTGGGAGGAGTCATCTTCAGAGCGGGAAGGATGCCGAAATGCCACACGGATCCGCCATCTTGATTGGGGGCAGGGCACGGTATAACCGCTTTGGGCGCCATCTTGAGTATGGGCAAGTGCCCCAGCGTGCACATGGCGCTGTCCCCCACAGCGTGGGCCGGCACCCGCAAGAGCGGCCAAGCCGCCTCCGCCATCTTGGTTAAGGGCACGGAAGGAGCCCGCGTCAGTCCGTTGCCATCTCGAGTAAGGGAGAGCGGGCTCCTCGCCGCTATTAGGTTAATGATTTAGCCCCGCCAGTCTGGGGACTTCGTTAGCGCTAGGCAGCACTTAAAAAATGTATTTAAGATAAAGTCTGGCTGTTTAATTGCAGTTAATGCCACACGGATAAAGATTACCCTGTGGATGAGGAGAGACAGAAGTTGTGAGGTAAGCTCTGACACCTTCCTGCTCTGCTCGGCCATCAGGAAGATATTTTTCCTAAGTTGCACTCTTGACACCATTTGCTGCCCAAAACAGTTATTTTTCCAGTCAGGAGGACTTCAGTGCTTAATCAGATAAGCTTGTTTCACTCTTCCTATGTTCCATTGCCTCTAGGCCTTACTGCTGCAGAGATTGAGGTAAAATCCACAGATTTCCTATCTTTAGGGATTTTCAAGCCTTCAGAAGATTTAACGTTTTAGATTCTGGGCCATCTGTAATAAACTTAAGCCTACGACAGTAGACTTAATGTTGTCAGATGCTTCCAGTGGCTTCCTTCAAAATCACAGAATCATAGAATGGTAAGGTTGGAAGGGACTTCAAAGCTCATCTGGTTTCAACCCCTTGCCATAGGCAGGGACACCTCCCACTAGTACAAGTTGAGCTTTTATATGCCACAAAGTGGAGTACTGTGNAACCTTACCATTCTGTGATTCTATGATTCTGTAAGTGAAGGCTTCTAACAAATAAAAGGGGGGAGCAAATCTGAGGCTCCTGCTGTGAATAGTGCTGGTGTATTAACTTTGTACTGTGCAGGAACGTGGACTCAAGGCTGGGATCCTGATGGAGGCCAAGCAGATCTCAGGATCTTCCTCCCCTCCACCAGGAGATTGCTGGTTCCTCTCCACTAACGTCATGCTGTAAAAGCAGTTTGCTTCCACAGATGAAATGGAGGACTTACACTCATTAACCCTTAATTTCCCTTAACCTACAACATTAGCTCTGTTTAAATACAGATAGTATTTGCTCCCTGGGAATTCCACTAGCAGTTACTCATTTTTCCTTTGTCTCACTTGTCATAACCCTATCCTTTGACTGCAACACAAGAATTAATTGTCCCAGACCTTGCTACAAGTCCCTTGTGTAGCATTGAATCAAATATCAGATGTCCAGTCCACATTGATCTTAGCTTCATTAGCAGCAAACCCTGTTTGGAGAGTTTCTAGGCAACATAATACTGGTCTTAACGTGGAAGGGATCCTTCCCACCTCACCAGCCCACCCACTTGTGGTTTTTTTTTTTATGGTTTTGGGTTTTTTTGGTGTGAAAACATTTGTACAATTCTGCCAATCCACCAGGGGTAAACAGTAAAACACTACCAGAGATCTGTGCTGCTGCTGGAGGCATCTGAGCTGTCACACAGCAGTGGCTGGTGTCTGTCTGAAGGTTTAGAAAAACATCTTTCAAATGTTAAGTGCAGATGAAATTCAGAGTCTTGTCCTTGGGCAGTGTTTCTGCTTAATGTCAGGTAACTGACAGGTACAGACAGGCATTTTATATTCTCATTTCTTTCTTAAGTGTGCATTAGACACATGAATATGGAAAAAAAAAATTAAAAGTGAAACCCTCTGTTATTTTCTCCCACATACATGTTACTGTGCTGCTTCCTGTGGCCAGATGTTTTCTCAGCATCAGGCAGCGCTCAGGTATTTTGGTGGTTGGGACCAGATGTGAACTTACTGCCTTGCTCTTGTCACTGTGACACGCAGAAGCTTCTCCAGATCTCACCAAGAGCTGGCAGCTCTCATTTCCCTCCCTGTGGTTTGCTGGGCTCCCCAGCCATTTGGCCCTTGTTCCAACAGTGGAATTTATCATGGAGAAAAAACAGGTTCTTGCCTATTGCTACAGGGGACTAAAGGCTCTGCTTGAAACCAAAGTGATTCTGCTAGGTGCTGCATATGAAAGGCTTGCCCTTTGCCACAGATAAGAGATTTACAACTTAGATGAGGCAAAGAATGGGAAAATGATGGGATTATGGGATCCACTTTAGAGTTGCTGAGCTGAGAGCCAGTGAGATAAAGTGATTTGATCAAAGCAGGGCAGGAATTTAACGCCCTGCTCACAAACCATAATGCACATTCTTGAGCTGGGTCTCTTTGAAGCTCTCTTTCCCATGGAGGTGTTTCACTTCATCTTCTCTTCAGAATAATCTGGTTGGTATACTGTAGGTAAAAATCCCTCTAGAGCAGAGGGCGGGTGTGGAGTGAGAATCAGGTTTTTGTTTATGTGTCTTGAATGCTGTGCCCAGGTCTGGTGTCCACAGCGTAAGGACAAGAGTTGTTGGAGTGAGTCCAGAGGAGGCTACAAAGATGATTCAAAGGCTGGAGCGACTTTGCTGTGAGGACAGGCTGAGGGAGCTGGGAGTGTTCAGCCTGGAGAAAAGAAGATTCCAGGGGAACCTTAGAGCTGCCTTCCAATACATGAAGGGATCCTCCAGGAAGGCTGCAGAGGAACTTTTCATAAAGGTGTCCAGCAACAGGACAAGGGGGAATGGTTTGAAGCGGAGGCAAAGCAGGGTTGGATTGGAGGTTAGGAGGAAGTTCTTCCTACAAGGGTGGTGAGACTCTGAAACTGGCTGCTCAGGGAGATTGTGGCTGCCTCCTCCCTGGGGATGTTCAAGGTCAGGTTTGATGAGGCCTTGAGCAATCAATTTAGTTGAGAGGAATCCTTGCCCATGGCAGGCAGGTTGAAGTAGATGATCTCAAAGTCCCTTCCAGCCTGAGCCATTCTTTGATTTGAGTCCACTTGCAAAGTAGCAAACTCTAAAGAAAAGTGCCCTGAACGTGGCACAAACACCTTGAATGAAATCATTGGTGCTGGATACTGATCACTGGTAAGAGCAGGATCTGATCTCCTTTGGACAGGTATCCCAGGGGTATTTCAGGATTCTGTGGAAAAACAAACACAGGGAAATGCCATCAGAGAATTGCTCCTTTACAAAGATGTCTCCTTCTCTGTCTCGAAAAAGCTCTTTTAGGCTTCGTGCAGACTCACACAGATTTTTCCATAGTGCCAGCAGAAATGCTGACTGTGCAGCACTTTATCAGGCATTTTCCTGGAATATTAACAGAATTCTGTAGACAGCCTCTTCTCAGACAGAGGGATTAGTGATACTGCTGGATAACACAGAGTCCTTCTCTGGGCCCAACAGGAACCTGCCTTTGTCAACAAACTAACACTTGATACAAAAATGTAGCTGGGAAAAGCAGCTGCCTCTGCTTAGCTTTTTTTGTTTGTTTATTTGTTTTGAAAAAAGCAGCCCACACGAAAATGGCTATGTGAAAACAAAAGAGGAGGGAGAGGAGGGAAAAGTATGAATCAGCTTCTTTGCTACAATCCAGCAGAGCAGTTCCACCCTCCCCGGCTCCAGTTACTCACTTGCTAGAAGGGCTGTGGTGGGACACACCCAGGTTTTTTCTCTTTTCAAGCCCTTCCTGCCTGTTTTATCTCTTGGAATTTAATTTGCTAAGCAGGAGAAAAAAAACAAAACAAAACAAAACAACAAAAAAACCAAAACAAAACGCAACCCCAAACCCGACCCTTTTCCTCCCTTTTTTTCCTTTGTAGGTTTTAAATAGCTGAAGCCTGTTTTGCCTTCACTTGCTGCAGAGTTACCTTTGTTTGCAAAGTAGCAGAGAGTTGTTTTTTTGTTTCCCCTCTTCTCCTTCCTCTTCCACCCAACGTTTCTAGCAGTGACTTGTAGACAAAAAGCCTCCTAAAATCCAGTCTCTGTCCAGGAACCCGAGCTGCTGTAGATAATGGTATATCCTAGAGCCTGGTTTAATGGCAGTTGTTTTCCTGCAAGTTCCCCTCCTCCCCCATTATTTACAGTCTTCTGCAAGCTCCTAAAACAGGAAACTCCTCCATGGATGACTTTGCTACCAGTAGCGTCCCAGAGAAACTCGGGGGTGTTTCAGATACTTTTGCTTCTTTCTGTTGCTTGTATTTCTTTTAAGCCCCATTCAATTAACAGGGCTGTTTTGTTTAAAAGCATATTGGCAGCTTTAGCAGCATCATAGGATGCCAGAACATTCTTTTGTGCATCATTCATGATGCCACATCACAGCTCTGGAAATGTTTAGTCCCAAGCTAGCAGAGAAGGAGCTGGGGTTTCTCAGAACATGCCTTCTAGTGGTGGTTCAGGTATGGCTCAGAGCCACCAGAGCATAGGTGTGCTCTCGTTTGGCTTGGAATGGAAAGGGACCACCAGGACATCACAGAATCACAGAATGTCAGGGGCTGGAAGGGACCTCCAAAACTCATCCAGTCCAACCCCCTACCGCAGCAGGATCACCT
This sequence comes from Ramphastos sulfuratus, assembly GCA_013399055.1. Classification (NCBI taxonomy): domain Eukaryota; kingdom Metazoa; phylum Chordata; class Aves; order Piciformes; family Ramphastidae; genus Ramphastos; species Ramphastos sulfuratus. The sequence continues at coordinate 55,452 of WBNM01021472.1, read as the reverse complement.
GTACCAGATCACACAGGAATGCATCTAGGCAGGTTTTGAGTATCTCCAGAGAGGGAGTCTCCACAACCCTTCTGGACAGCCTCTTCCAGGGATCTGTCACCCTCAAAGGGAAAAATTCCTCCTCATGTTTACATGAATTTTTCATTGCCTCAGCTTCCACCCATTGCCCCTTGTCCTGTCATTGGGCATCACCTAGCAGAGCCTGGCTCCAGCCTCCTGGCACTCACCTTTACATATTTATAAACATTGATGAGGTTACCCCTCAGTCTTCTCCAAGCTAAAGAGCCCCAGCTTCCTCACATAGGTTGAGGTCACAGGCTGCACAGGGTGGGACACTGGAGGGAGAGGAGTGGTGGGTACCCAGAGATCTGGAGAGCTGGTGCTGCTGGTGCCAGTGTGTTTCTGAAGGGCAGATGGGTGGGTGCTCATTGCTGGTGAGGGCAGTGGTTCCTCCCCTGATCCATGAGTTTGGCAGCGTCATCATCAAGGTTCCACAGGGCTCTGGGCAACCTGATTTAGTTGAGGATGCCCCTGCTGACTGCAGGGGGCAGTTGGACTGAATGAGCCTTGGAGGTCCCTTCCAACTCAGACCATTCTGTGAGCTTAATGCACCTTCAGTATGAAACAGGAGTAACCTCTTCAAACCAGCCCACAGCTCCCCGGGCTGGATTTGCATCAGCTGTGCCACCGTGGCAATCGGAGGCTGAAGTTACAAAGCACTTTGCAGGTGGCCATGGCTGCCCTTGGAATGTTTCTTGCTGTTGCCATTGCCTGCTCTCATGTCACCTTCTAACAGGACTGCCAGGCTACAGCTGCAGGTATGTTTGTGCTGCAGGCAGTTGGCTCAGCTTACACTCGTGAGGTATAATCACACCAGCTCGTGTTTTCCTTCTTACCATTCTTGTGACAAAAGGAGACTTCTCCATATTCTCTGCTGTTATCAGTCCCTCTTAGTTCAGAACTTCCCCATCTCTGGGCTCCACGGGGATCCTTTTGGGTGACTCATTTCCTGTGGAGGATGAACCAGCCATTTCCTGGCTATTCAGCACAGCACTTTGGGGGTTTGTTTTCTTTCTCTCTTTTCTCTTCCAGTCTGTGCTGTAGTAATGTGGATTCATCTGGGGTCAGATAATAGCCCTGCAGCTCACTTTGGGACTGCAGCTCTCTCCTGAGCCTCCTGAGCTGATAAAGCATTGTTGTATGCTGCTCAGGGATCATGGCTGGCGCCTGCCTACCTGCCATGTGGGCTCTGTGATTTCATAGATTGATAGAATCATAGAATGGGTTGGGTTGGAAGGGACCTTGGAGATCATCCAGTTCCAACCCCCTTGCCATGGGCAGGGACACCTCCCACTAGCCCAGGCTGCTCAAGGCCTTGTCCAGCCTGGCCTTCAACACCACCAGGAAGGGAGCATCCACAAACTCCCTGGGCAACCTGTGCAAGTGTATCTTCACCCTCACTGTAAAGAATTTCTTCCTAACCTCCAGTCTCAATATTCCCTCCTCAAGCTTCAATCCATTCTCTTTCATCCTATCACTACAAGCCCTTGTAACAAGTCACTTGCTGGCTTTCTGGTAGGCCCCCTTCAGATATGGGATTTGGGACTGTGTGATTAAAATCATGACAGTGATGCAGATTTATCAGTGCCATCCTTCCAGTCATGGCATCCCTGTTCTCATTCAAGCCACATGAAGTGGAGTCTTAAAAACACACCACAGGGCAAAGCCACTGAGCTTCAACAGACCCCAAAGACAGTTCTACATCATCTTGTACATGCTTCCGAGGCTGCATGTTGGCATTTGGGACACCCAGGTAATACCCATATTGGTTTTTTGTGTTAGAGGTAGCTTCCTGCAGGACTGGGCCAGCTTCTGGCTTGGTTTTGTACCCACAATTCCAGTTTTGTTTTGTTTTGTTTTTTTCCCTCCATCCCCTGTTTCCAATCTCTTAAGCCATTGCCTGTTCATATTCCATGTGATGATTCCAGCTGTTGTGGGTAGCTCACTGCAACAGCAGCCTGAGTTCAGAGAGTGCCCAGTCCTTGCAGCACCAGCCTGAGGGACCACAGCTCTCTCCAGCAGCCTGCTACTGCTGTTTTTAAAATTAGTCTTTCAATTGTTAAAATTGGTGTTTTAATCTTATTTCACAGCATGTCATTTGAATATTTAGATTCATTATAGCCTGTCACACATCTGTAATCTTTGGGAAGAGAACCCCCACAACAGAGATCCTGCCTCTGGAGTCTGAATGTAGCACATGTTGAAGGGATGAACACTGAATAATTCATTCCCCTAATGATTTATTCATGCCCAGGAGCTGGATACCTCCTCCTGACTTTCCATTATCTCACAGAATGCAGGTTACTGTTCAGCTCCACTCATCCCAGCAGCAGGATGGCTGAGGAAACAGCACAGGTGTGCACAGAAACCACTCCTGGGTGATGGTTCTGAACGTTTCTGCTCAGCACTGAGCACCAGCCTGACAATTCCAGTGCTGCATACATCACCCAGGCACAGGAACTGGAATGTGGGGATTCTCTGGGAAGCAAGGTGGGGAGTGAGCACCTTAGGCTCTTCCTCACTGAGATGCAGGATGTTGTCAGTGTAGAAAGCAGACAAACAGGCTTTGACTCTCTGATCATAGAATTATTAAGGTTGGGAAAGACCTTTAAGATCATCAAGTCCAACCTTCTACTCAACATCTCCATGTCCCAAAGTGCCACGTCTCTTTTTGAACACCCCCAGGGATGATGACTCCACCACCTCCCTGTGCAGCCTGTTCCAATGCCTGACCACGTTTGCAGGGGAGAAATTCTGATAACCAATCTGATACCCTAGAGCTGAGCTTATTCTCCATGAGAAATTTCAGGTTTATTTTCCATTGTAAAGTTCCAGACTCTGGGACAATTGATATAAACACAGCAGGATTGTTTCCTGCCCTCTCAGGAAACCCTGCAGGAAAGCCTGGACAAACAGCAGCAGTTCAGACTAATCTCTTTCCTGCCTGATGTGGGCTATCAGAAAATACACCCTTGATAGAAATGTTCAAGCCCAGGACCTGAGGCTCCTGACCTAGGTGAAGATTTTGCAAGAGATCCAAATTCCATCTGTCTGCAGCAGATGACAGATGAGTCTGTGTTCAGCAGAGTCTGCAGACCCACAGGCAACACCACCCTGAGCTGGCTGGTATGAAATTTCCTCGTTGTTTATCCTGTAATCCTGACTTCTTTTGTCCTTGGGACAGGCTCTACATCAGCATAATTAAAAATGTCAAACACGCTTGAGAAACTCTCCAAGTTGCTAAAAATGAATGTGAATTTCCTCCCCACAACCTCACTTCATCTTTCCCTTGCTCTGGCCTCAGCTCCGCGGAGTGGTCTGTTTCCAGCCCTTCAGCATAGTTTGCATTCCACTGCCAAGAATGAACATTTATTTATACAAACAACCTTCCTCAGCAGCACATCCCCCTGCACTGTCCCAGGGCAGGGGAATAAACACCATTTCTCTTCTCTAGCTGCAATTTTACATCTCTTTTTTTCCCTTCTCTTCTCTTTTTTTTTTTTT
>WBNM01021472.1:0-51869 GCA_013399055.1 Ramphastos sulfuratus | reverse complement strand
TTTTTTTTTTTTAATTCAGGGATGGATTTTTTTTTTTTTTTCAATGAAAGAGGACTGCAGTCCAGAGGCTGCAGATCTGTTCAGAGATGCACTGCAATGCTCTTGTATCTCCTTACAGTGATTTCATCTTATTACCCTCTAACCACGGTGCCATTTTCCTGATAAACCACTCGGGGAGCCTGGTGGCTCAGCAGCAGCTTTTCAAAGAGAATCATAGAATGGGTCAGGTTGGAAGGGACTTTGAGATCATCCACTTCAACCTCCCTGCCGTGGGCAGGGATTCCTCTCAACTAAATTGATTGCTCAAGGCCTCATCCAACCTGGCCTTGAACATCCCCAGGGAGCAGGCAGCCACAACCTCCCTGGGCAACCCATTCCAGAGTCTCACCACCCTTGTATGAAGAACTTCTTCCTAAGCTCCACTCTAACCCTGCTCTCTCTCCAGCTTCAAACCATCCCCCCCTAATCCTGTTGCTAGACACCCCGAGGAAAAGTCCCTCTGCACCCTTCCTGGAGGATCCCTTCAGATATTGGAAGGCAGGTCTAAGGTTCCCCTGGAGCCTTCTCTCCAGAGGAGTCACTCATGCTGGAACCTGGAGGGCTCTGCAAGGCCTGGTCCCTGTTTCTCTCCAAAGCCTGCACTGGTTGTCCCAGTCCATTGCTGGGCTGTTGTCACCGGCTCTGCTAGCAGCACATCTGACCTGGTGAGGGGTCACTGGTAAGTGAAACGCAGGTCCAGGTGAGCAGCCTGTCCCAGCCGGTGGGGCTTGAGCCTGCAGCTCATGCATTATTTGTAGAGCTCCATCCCTCGCCTGTCAGCTGAGGTATTGTTCTCTGAAATGCCAGCTCCAGTCCTCTGTCCTCAGGTTGTCCCCTGCCGCAGCTGCCATTTAAATGGATATCGAACAGATGACTCTTTGCTGGGGAAAGTCAGAGCCTGAGCGCAGGCCATTTAAATGAGAAAAGAGACAGACTGACGGCACAGGGCAGCCAGAACTCCTCCTGCGCTCTCACCGTGAGCGCCTCGCGTTTGCTGCAGGCCAGGCGGCTTCCCTTGCTCAGCTGCTACAACTGTTTGTAGTTTAAGAGTAATATTTAGACTGGTAATGTTTACAATGTCTCCACCGGCGGATAAGATCAAGCGGTTTGGTTGGGAACCCTCCTGCGTTTCTAAAGCAGCCTTCTAAGAAGTGAGGCAATCAGCAGTGTTGGAAGGATCCAGGGGAACACTTTTAAACGCCAGGAAGGTGATGGTTTAGGAGATAGTCCCAGAGCTGCCCTTGTAGGAGGAGAGCTCAGGCAGCTCCCTTCCCTGCATGGCCAAACCAAAGATAGTCAACTCTTGCAAGGGAATGAGTGAGGAATTCTTAGTGACTACTTTTCATGAATCAATACTAAATATTTTATGGCTCTTGCTGCTTTCTTAGCTTGCTGGGGCAAAGTCTGCAAAGATAGAATTACTTTTGCCTCAGTATGAGGTATCAGTCACTTCCTTCTTCGCCCTGGTGTGCACACAACACAGGGCTGATGTCCTTTAACAACATCCCCATGACATGGCTGGGTCTGTGCTTGGCTCTGAGCAGATATTGCCATGTTCAAGAAGAGGAAAGTAACTACAATTAGGCCTTGTGCTGATTAGCTCCTGCAGCATCATGACTAACACACTGCAGGAGAAACACCTTGCACTGAACCTGCAACTGGCCACATGCCCACACCTCCTCACCAGGCCTTCGTTCAGAGCAGGAGTCACTCTAATCCTGCAGGTTATGATGCCCAGCCTGGCACACACCAACACCTCCTCATGGGGTTCTTCACCTGGCTCTTTTTAAAGGATTTGTCATTAATTCCATGAAGAAGTGCACTGGGAGGAGGGTTTTGGAGTCTCCCTCTATGAAGCTATTCAAGACCCACTTGGAGGCATTCCTGTGTGATCTGGTATAGGTGATCCTGCTCTGGCAGGGGGGTTGGCGTAGATGATCTTTTGAGGTCCCATCCAACCCCTAACATTCTGTGATTCTGTGGGAGAAATTCCAGCAGCATTCCTGTAGCCAAGAAGGCCACCAGCATCCTGACCTGGATCAGTAATAGTGTGGCCAGCAGGAGTAAGCAGTGATTGTGCCCTTGTCATGGGCATTGGCGAGGCCACACTTTGAACCCTGGGTTCAGTTTTGGGCCCCTCAACCCAAGAAGGACATTGAGGGGCTTCAGGGTGGCCAGGGAAGGGCAATGAAGCTGAGGAAGGGTCTGGAGAACAGGGCTAGTGAGGAGCAGCCGAGGGAACTGGGAGAGAACTTGCTTAGTCTGGAGAAGAGGAGGCTGAGAGGAGACCTCATTGCTCTCTACAAGTCCCTGAGAGGAGGTTGCAGCGAATTGGTCACAATGTCAGCTGTGTCTGTTCCTCTGTGTTCCAGTAGGTAACACCCTGATCAGTGCCACAATTGTTCTGGAGATAAAGGAGGAATAGATGACCACAGCATGAAGTACACAAGGACAGGGCTGCAGGGGTGCACCAGCTCTAGTTTGGAACTGGCAGTGCTGCTTCTTCTCCCTCTTCCTGAACTCCTCTGATCTCATCTGTGCTGTCTGTAGGCACTCCAGCAGTGCAGCTGAATCCAGGTCCTTGTTTCCACATTGCTCCAAGACCAGATGTGTCCAAATCCATCCCCAGATGTCAGAGGATGGACAGAGCAGAGCGCTGTGTGCCTGCCATCGGCCCCACACTGTCACCCAGCCCAATAAAGACATCATTTTCCCAGGGCTTCAGCTCTGTTAAACACAAAGCTGCAAATGATTTCCTACTCCGATCAAAGATGTGTTTGTTCCAATGCCCACTTAACTTTAAAAGGCAACACTGGGAATGAATGAAATCTCCCCAGTGGCAGCTGCTGAGCTTCAATGGATTTGTCAGTGCCGTAATTGTGCAGCAGACGGCCCCAGTTTGCTGGCCCATATGTTCCTGAAGGGTCTTCTGCAGTGGAAACATGCAAGGAAGCCTTGCTGCAGAAACCTAGGGGCTTGTGCTGCCGTGCTGGGAAGACTCAACTGATCTGTCAGCTGGTGAAGGGTCTGGAGAATAGAGCTGGTGAGGAGCAGCTGAGGGAACTGGGTTTGCCCAGTCTGGAGAAGAGGAGGCTGAGGGAAGACATTGCTCTCTACAGCTCCCTGCAGTGAGGTGAGGGTTGGTCTCTTCTCCCTAGGATCAGGTAGTAGAAGGAGAGGAAATGGCCTGAAACTGTGCCAGGGGAGAGTTAGGTTGGAGATTTGGAAAAATGTCTTTGCTGCTGGAGTGATCAGGGATGGGAACAGGCTGTCCAGGGAAGTGGTGGAGTCCTCATCCCTGGAGGTATTCAAGAAATCTGTGGCTTTAGCACCTGGGGCCACGGTTCAGTGGCCATGGTGGTGTTGGCTGTTGGACTCAATGATCTCAGAGGTCTCTTCCAACCCAAGCAATTCTGTGATTCTGTGTGAAGAAATGTCACCTGAACTGCATCCAGTTCCGATGCCTCAAACACAAGAAGGGCATTGAACTGTAGGAGTGGGTCCAGAGAAGACCAGAAGATGGTCAGAGGGCTGGAGCACCTTCCCTGTGGGGGACAGGCTGTGAGTTTGGGCTGTTCAGTCTGGAGAAAAGAGCTCCTGATTATTAAATGAAGCATTAAAAGAACATTAAGACATGAACCTGCAAAACATGAAGTCAGGGAGAACTGAGAGCACTCAAGATCTCAGTTGCCAGAGGAACAAAAGAAACCCAATCTCCTTGGAAGGTTTAATATTTAATTTGGTCAGATGCTCAGATACTGGGGCAATGAACACAGAGGGTGATGACAGAGCACAGCCTGTGAGGCTGCTTTGTGTCAGCCACGGGGCCCAAACACGGAGCCTCCCCAAGCTCCTGTCTCCAGAGCTGCTGGGTTCCTGCACAGCGCCCCCAGCATCCTCCAAACATTGAACATGTGAAAGGAACACAGCATCACAGTGTACAAAAGAGACTCCTGAGGACTGAGAGGAAAGAGGCAGAGGCACACCTGAACTGCTGAGCTCTGCTGATGGACTCACTGCTCTTGATGTACTGCAGCACCCACAAGGTGATTTTCAGGCACTGAAACAGGCTTCCCGTAGAGCTCAGTTTAATTCAGAGGGGCATCTTCATCTCAGGTTTTTGGTTGTTTTTTTTTTTTTTGCTTTAAGGTCAGGAATTAACTGATACTTGATTTATTGGGAAAATACTTCATACTGTGAGCTGACTCCTTAAACAGCTGGAAGTCAGCTGGCAAAAGTCTTCCTCTTCACTTTTGTCCTGAGGACTTCAGTACACACATGGTCACCAGAGGAACAAAGTGAGTTTTCTGTAAACAGAGCTCCAGAGCTGGGAGATGTTCTCCAGCAGCTGGGGCCACACTTCCAACAGCTCAGCCATGCCCAGGTTCTGAGGGTCCATCAGCCTCTAGGAGGCTTTCTATGAGATGTTCACTGATGCCTCAGTCATCTGAGAGCCTCTGCTGGGAGGTCCAGTGAGAGGCAGATGACTTGTGGTGCAGGCAGGGAAAAAGTGTCCAAAAGGTGTTTTCAGAGCTGCCTTTTGTGCACTCAGGGCAGTTCCAGCTGAAAACTCCAGATCTGAACCACCCCTTGGCTTGAGTTGTGCTTGAATCCAGAGAGTGGGCTTCACCATGTGCTTTGCTCCCACTGTAGGAAGTGCATTATCACTGCTGTAGGACAAGGGTTGGCAGGCTCTCCTGAGGACTATGCCAGACTATGTTTTTCTCCTCCAAATTAGCAGCTAGGTGTGCCAGTGCTGGGGTTTGCTGCTCTCCAAGAGGCAAGATGCCATCCATCTGTGGCAGTTTTCAGCTGTGAGGCTCTCAGTTCCCTCTGAATGCAGCACTCAAGAAGTGGGCAAGAGAAACTGGGAGTCAGTGGCTCCTGCTGGTGCCTTTCCAGCTCCTGCCAATCCCAGCTCCTGCCATTCAGAGCCTGTAAACACTGAGTGCAGGCTCAGCGATCAGGGCAAAGCCTTTTGCTTCCATTCCACTCGAGAGATCTTCAGGTTGCTTTAAGAACACTTTGCTAAATAGCTCAAACCTCTCTTCCTCCTTTTGCAGGCTTCTAAGTCCTCCCAGTGCTAGTGAGATTCCTGTCCTTGTGCAGACAGCTGTGCTCCGTGGGAGGATTCCCAAAGCATCCTGCGTGGCCTTGGAGGAGGTAAGGGAGAGGGTGGCACTTCAAAACAAGGGCAAGCATAGAAAATCAAATCAGAGCAAAGGCTGCAAAAGAGAGGAACCTGCAAGGCTCCTGCTGTCCTATCAGCACAGCCAGACAGCATGAGCTAATGAATTGCCTACGACCAAAAACCCTTGGGTGCTGCTTGGTGAGGTGTTCTGTGAGAGACGAGCACCTTTCCTTCTTGTGGGCACTGCACCCTCGGTTTCTGAGAGCTCTCCCCATGCCAGCTGTGAGCATCTGCCTCTGCCTAGGACCCCAGTGGAGGCTGTAACAAGGGAAGCTGCCCTCTTCTGAAAGTTCCCTGCTTGCCAACAGAGGTATTTCTTCTGCCTTGAGCCATCTCTCATCACAGTATCACAGAATGACAGGGGTTGGAGGGGACCTCTGGAGAGCATCAAGTACAACCCCCTGCCAAAGTAGGGTCACCTAGAGAAGGTCCCACAGGAACACATCCAGATGGGCTTTGCATGTCTCCAGAGACTCCAGCACCTCTCTGGGCAGCCTGCTCCAGTGCTCTGTCACCCTTAAATGACAGAAGTTCCTCCTCATGTTTAGATGGAGCTGCTTATGTTTCAGTTTGTGCTTGTTACCCCTTGTCCTGTCACTGAGCACCACTGAACAAAGCCTGGTCCCATCCTCCTGACACTCTTCCTTGAAGTATTGATCAGCATTGATGAGATCCCCCCTCAATCTTCTCTTTTCCAGACTAAAAAGCCCCAATTAGAATCACAGAAGTCAGGGTTGGAAGGGACCACAAGGAGCATCCAGTTCCAACCTCCTACCATGGGCAAGGACACCTCACACTAGATCAGGTTGTCCACAGCCTCATCCAGCCTGGCCTTAAACACCTCCAGGGATGAGGCTTCCACCACCTCCCTGGGCAACCCCTGCCAGGCTCTCACCACCCTCATGCTCAACAACAACTTCCTAACATCCACTCTGAATCTCCCCATTTCCAGCTTGGTTCCATTCCACCCCAGTCCTATCACTACCTGACAGCATAAAAAAATCCCTCCCCAGCTTTCTTGTAGCCCCCTTAAGATACTGAAAAGTCACAAGGAGCCTTCTCTTCAGACTGAATTCTCTCAGTCTTTCCTCATCAGAGATGTTCTATTTCCCTCAGCATCCTTGTAGCCCTTTTCACATCCTCAGCAAACCTCTCCAAACACCTGAGATGTGCATTGAGAGCTCAATCTTTGCCTGCTGCTACCACAATTGATTCCTGCACCCCCCCAGGCTGAGTCACCACAGATTTCCAGAGCTTCTGAAAGGTGAAATCTCAAGCCTGGGCATGAGCTGGGGAGTTACTCATTAAAATTGTTCTGAGTTGTGAAAAAAAAAATTACAAGTCACAGATCTACCACAAACACTATTTAATAACAAATTCCTGCCACACTTCAGCCAGAAGAGTTCTGAAGTAACAGGTCACCTCTGGTGTGCAGGCAGGGATTATGTGATGAGGAAAGAAAAAGAAAAGACCTTTCAGATCATCAAATCCAACCATTCTCTGACTTTGCCAAGCATGGAGCTAAACCATGTCCCTCAGCATCACATCTCTGCAGCTTTTAAATACCTCCAGGGATGGGTCAAGCCAGACAGGAAGAGCTGCTGGGGCATGGACCTTGCAGCATAGGGTTGGAAGGTTTGGATGAGATGCTTACAGCACTGGTTAGGTTGGGCAGGTGATGGTTAGGTTGGGTTAGGTTAGGTAGGTGATGGATAGGATAGGATAGGATAGGATAGGATAGGATAGGATAGGATAGGATAGGATAGGATAGGTAGGTGATAGTTAGGTTGAGTTAGGTTAGCATAGGCTGGGTTAGGTTAGTTTAGATTAGTTTAGATTAGGTTAGGTAGGTGATGGTTAGGTTGGGTTAGGTTAGGTTAGGTTAGGTCAGGTTAGGTTAGGTTAGGTTAGGTTAGATTAGGTAATTGATGGTTTGGTCTGATGAAAAGTGTCCAGAAAAGAGCAACCAGAGTGGGGAAGGGTCTGGAGAACAGGGCTGGTGGGGAGCAGCTGAGGGAACTGGGGTTGCCTAGTCTGGAGAAGAGGAGGCTGAGGAGGGACCTCATTGCTCTCTACAGCTCCCAGAGAGGAGGCTGCAGTGAGGTGAGGGTTGGGTTCTGCTCCCTAGGATCAGGTGATAGGAGGAGAGGAAATGGCCTGAAATTGTGCCAGAGGAGGTTCTGGTTGGATATGAGAAAAAAATTTCTTTGTTGCAAGAGTGGTCAGGGATTGGCACAGGCTGCCCAGGGAGGTGGTGGGGTCCCCATCTCTGGGGGTGTTCAAGAAACATGGACATGGCACTTGGGGCCATGGTTTAGTGGCCAGGGTGGTGTTGGGTTGATGGTTGAACTTGGTGGTCTTGGAGGTTCTTTCCCAACCAAAGCAATTCCCTGTTTCTACGATGGTAGGAAAGCTGTTGTGTGCCACATGAGGTTCTGAGTTAAACTCGAAGAGGCTACTCAGAAACTGCAACAAATGCTCAGACAAAAAACAAGTCAGATTTGCAACTTCCCCTTAGCAAAGTTCCAAAAGGGTTGTTAATTTCTGCTATTTGGTTAAAAAAAAAAAAAAAAATCCCTCAGAAGAAGAAAAATAGGAAGAGCTGAGGCCAGAGGAACAACCTTGACCCGACTCCCGGGGCTGCGGGCGGTGGCAGCGGTGCCACCTTCTTCAGTTCCAGGCAGGTTGGCGGCTCAGTAAATTCCTCGCTGAGAGCCTTGCTCTGCTTCTCCGGAGCTCCAGGTGCAAAGGTCCTTTGGCAGGAATAAGGAAACTGCAGTGAGCTGGTGCCTCCACCCTCAGCACAACCGTGGGAGGACCTTGACCCTTCATTAACAGCGCCGTTATCCACCCCCTGCGGCCAGCAGCGGGGCTGGGGGGAGCGGCTGCGGCTCCCCCTCCCGGGCCCGTGGCCGGCGGCCGAGCACCCTCTGTCGGGGTGGGAAGAGAAGCAGCCAGGAGTCCCCTGGGTTTCGGCTGCTGCAAACTCCACTGAACCGTGAGGACCGGAGTGGACTTTGTAGGTGGTGAAGGACTTGGGGGTGAGGTTACCTCATGGCAGGTGGGGGCTGATGCCCTGTGAGAAATGCCACGAAGAGCCAGAGCAGCGATTCCAGAGCACTGAGTGCTCTTGCAAGTACCTTCTTGCCAACAGAGCTTTTTTTTTCCCCTAGGAATTAAGTGAAAGATCATTTGAATACAAATGGCTGCTGGGAACAAAGTACGTTCCCACAGTCAGTTCTGTGCTGGTACCATTTCCTACTCATCCCTAGCATGAAAAAAAACAAGTGTCAGGAAAGGCACAACAGCCTGTGTATGGAACTGTTAGAGGAATGATGCCCCCTCTCTCCCCAGCAGCACTGACCTGAGCTTTGAAGCTGCTCCCCACCAGCAGCTTTCACAGAGTAGCTAACACGCTTCGTACCAACACTGCCCCCTTGGCTCCCCAAGTAACAGATTTGCCCTTCATTAGTTTCAGCTTTCCCACATCTTCCAAAAGAAATAAAATATTGGGTTCTATTTATAGAAGTTGATGGTTTCAAATGATTTTTTTTCCCCTTTCCCCAGCTGTTCTGGGTGGTTGATTGCTGTTTGTTGGCCCAGGCAACCCTCTGCCAGCTGGCTGTGGCTTTTATCAGCTCTTTCAAGACTTGTTTTAGAGCTCCCAGTAAGGTTACAAGGACAGCAGCTCCATAATGCAGACCCTCAAGAGATAATCAGGAGTCATGGAAGAGACTGTGTCCAACTCTGGGAACAACAGGGCTCTTGTTTCAGGAATGTGGTTGCTGTAGGCTAATGTTTAACAGCAGCTTCTCTTCTCCCCCTCAGCGCTGGTGCATGCAGCCAGCCCCTGCCCTCCATCAGCTATCCTGGCTATTATTTTCTGGGAGCATCTCTCAAAATGGAGGAATGCTGCCCTGTAGCAAGCAGAGAGCATATCCTGGGAATCGTATTTCTCTGAGGCAGGCAGGAGGTGCTGGTGGAAGGAGGTGGTAAGGCAGGAAAAGAGCTGAAGAGGTGCTGAGAATGCTCTTGTACAGGGGAGGAGGAGGAGAGAAACAAACATTGAAGTGAACAGGAAAAACGATGTGCTGGGAAATGATTAACCCACCCCAAAGGCCCTTGCTGAGAAGTGGTGGGACAGGCTCAACGATTTTTGGCAGCCATGAGCTACTTCTGCTCCGCTCTCAGCTCTTGTCTTGCAGCCAGATGTCTTTAAGCACAGCTCCAGCCCATTCCAGCCTGGACACCACATCCCCACCAGTGCCCTCCTGTGTCCTGGCCCCTCCCTGGCATCAGGCATTTCACAGCTGTCCCGTGCCCTCCACCTCCAGTAAGTGGTTCTCCAGTGAGCAGCAGCACACAGCCCATGCCACAGGAAGGGGCTGGAGTCAAGTTTGAGAACTGCTGTTCTGTATCCTGTTGTTTTCCTACCGGGATTGTTCCCATTTCCTGCACTGTCTTATCTGGAGCTCAAAAGCCAAAGCTCTCCTGTTGACTTGCTTTGTGTGTGCCTCAGGTTTCTAATCTGTGACATAAACACTGTAAGAGAAGCACAGCCAGGGCTGTAACAGGGTGGAGGGACAGGAACACAGCGGTTACAGAGCTTCCAGTGCCTGCACAATTGGTTGCTTTATTTGGTTATCCTGCTTGCACAGGCTCTGTGTGTCACAGAGGCTGTCACAGCACTGCCAGCACACCAGGAGATGCCATAAAGCTCCACAGAGTTTGCTGAAGGCACAAGGGAGGACTCAGGTGTTTGCATTCTTGGGTGATCTCCAGTACCTGCCTTGGACAGACCTTGCAAGAGAATCCAGAAGGTGCTTGAGTGTGTTTGTTCCTCCTCAAGGGCTGAAGCTAGACACTGCAAAGTCTTCACACAGAGCAAGCCTTTGAGTGCTCTCAGCCAGCCTGAAGCTGTGGCAGCTCCACTGAAACACTGCAGACTGCTCTGAAATCACTTGGCCACGTTTGCCTGAGCACAGGTGAAAGAAGCACACAGAGCACTGACAACCTGAGCTTACCGAGCAGCCCTGACACCCGAGAGAGCCAAGTCACAGAACCATGGAACTGCTGAGGTTGGAAGAGACCTTTCAGATCCAGTCTAACCTCTCACCCAGAGCTCACAACCCCACCACTGCTGCTGAGCCACTGCCACTAAACCAGGTCCCTCAGCACCACATCCATGCAGCTTTGAAACCCCTCCAGGGATGATGACTCCACCACCTTCCTGGGCAGCCTGTGCCAGTGCCTGAGAACCTTTGCTGGGAAAAAAATTTTCCTACTACCCAACCCAAACCTCCCCTGGCACAGCTTGAGGCTGTTTCCTCTTGTTCTGTCACTTGTAGCATTTGAGAAGATTCTGACTCCCACCTGGCTCCAACCTCCTTTAAGGGAGTTGTAGAGGGCAATGAGGTCTCCTCTCAAGCTCCTCTTCTGAAGACTAAATGACCTAACAGTCCCAGCTGCCCTCACAAAACTTCTGTTCAAGGCTTGGTTGCCCTTCTCTGGACATGCTCCAGCATCTCAATGTCATTCTTGGAGGGGCCCAAAACTGAACCAATATTCAAGGTGTGGCCTCACCACTGCCTGATACAATTTTTTTTTTTTTGGTCTCCTCTGCTGAGCATAAATTTGCTAAACTGTGAGTTATATGAATACACTAAATACCCTGTGGACTAAAAACCCAAACCCCTTCAGACCCTGTCCAGCTCTGGAGTGTCCTGGTTTTCTGCACAAAGGTGTGGAGCCTGCACACAGTGACCATTATCAGATGGGAGCCTCTCCTGGTAAGAGAATTAAACTTTTACCTCACTCCCAGCCCTGTGGGTACCCAACCAGGCACAAAGCTTCAGCCCCCAGACTCCAACCCTTCAGGGATCCAGGTAAAAACTGTGGCAGTGATCAAGGTGGATTTTTATTGCTTGGGGAAATGAGGAGTATGTCACTTCATGGGTGCATTTTTTCTCCACTCAGTTGTAGCTGTGCACTCAGACTCACTCCACTGGGTAGTTTCTTTGGAGGAACTCTCAGCTGATGTAAATAAAAGGGCAGGAGTGGGTTGAAGGAGTATCCTCAGCTGATTACCACAGCATTTATTTGGAACTAAACAGCAAGAGAAAGAAAAAAAAAACCCAAACCAACACAACAAAAAGACCTTCCCCCCCCCACCCCTCAGTGAGATCAGGAAAAGGAAGACATGTGCTTGGAGATAAGGAGAGATAAAAGCATTCCATGTAAAGAGGCCTGTGATGGAAATCAAGATCCTCATCTGCCAAGTCAGTCATTTCATGGCCTCATGACCAGGCAGAGCTTCCGTTTCTCTTACCTTTTCCCACACTAACTGCAAGCACCAAACTGTTGCCGTCAAAGTTCACAGAATCACAGAATGTTAGGGGCTGGCAGGGACCTCAAAAGCTCATCCAGTCCAACCCTCCTGCCAGAGCAGGACCATCTAGAGCAGATCACACAGGAACACATCCAGGCAGGTCTTTAATATCCCCGGGGAGGGAGACTCCAAACTAAAGCTCCTTTTAACCCTTAAGGGAGGAATCCCACAGGTTAAACCTGAAGGTAAAATTCTCTTGGCTTCAGAAGGGGGAAGCAGTTCGCCTTTTAAATGACTTTCTGAGGCACAGCAGGAGCCCAGGAGCAGGCTGTGAATTCCCTCTTCGCGGCAGGTTTGGAGGCAGGCTAGACAAAAGGAAAGGTTTGGGCAGAGCTCGTTTCCCACTGAGGAATGAGGACAGCTGGAATGGCCATCTGAGGTGACTTCCAACCCGTGATTCATTAGGAGTGAGTTCAGTGACCGCAGATCCTACACCGTGCCGAGATGAGCACAGGACGGGAGCTCAGAATGCTTTTGCTGCTTTAAGCAGGGGGGCGTCGCTGTGGGAGGTTGTTTAAAGCAGCAGATTTCAGCCACAAATTCTCTCCAGACCCTCCTTCGCACGTTTCACCACCTAGCACATGCAGACAGCAAAGCGTGCCAGGCTGAAATCACTCCAACCAGCACCAGCCACAGGAAGGAACACATGGGCTGGTACCAGCCTGGGTGTGGAAGACCCCTCAGAGCCTGCTGCTGGGCTGCAGCTCCCCTCCAGCAGGAGCAGTTCTGTACCATGGGGAGGTACAAGAAATGTGCTGGGAGAGGTTTGACTTCAGCTTCTCTCTCTGAAAGGGACATCTCATTCCTTGCCCCATCTCCTGAGGGCAGAGGGCTCCATGCACACATCACCTCTGTTTCCTTACCTCTTGGCTCCTCAGTTGTTTGGGTGTTTGTCACTGTACTCATCACTGTGCCTTGCTCAGGCAGTGGAGCAAAGCTGCCTTCATGCCCTGTTGGTACTCATGGTGCCAGTCACACAGCACTGTGAGGCTGCCCTGGCTATGCTGATGGTAAGGTAGGTGAGCAGCTGCTCTCTAACCAGTTACACAGAAAGGATCCTCACTTGATAGACTGCAGCATAGGAGACTCAAAACAGAAGTTCAGATTTAGTCTCTAGTAAGTGGGTCCAGAGGAGGCCACAAAGATGATCAGAGGGCTGGAGCCCTACAAGGACAGGCTGAGAGACTTGGGGGTGTTTAGCCTGGAGAAGAGAAGGTTCTGGAGAGATCTTAGAGCTGCATTTCAATATGTGAAAGGGACCTACAGGAAGGCTGGGGAGGGACTGTTCAGAAGGGCCTGTGAGGACAGGACAAGGGGTAATGGTTTGAAAGTGGAGCAGGGCAGATTCAGGTTGGACATCAGGAGGAAGTTCTGCACAAGAAGAGTGGTGAAACACTGGAACAGGTTGCCCAGAGATCTGGTTGAGGCCCTGTCCCTGGAGACATTCAAGGTCAAACTTGATGGGGCTCTGAGCAGCATGATCTAGTTGTCCCTGCTGACTGCAGGAGGGTTGGATTAAGAGACCTTTGAGTGTCTCTTCCAATCCAATGCATTCTGTGATTCTGGAAAGCTGAGTTGCATGCACAAAGAGGTCTTCAGCTAAGAAACTTCCTCTTTTTGCTGTTTGGAAAGTCAGATAACATCAGGATGGGAGCTAGCACCACTGCCTCTGGTACTTCTGTGTCTGCAGTTGGCTCTGTTTGGAGAAGGAAAGGTTGCTTAACCACAGCCAGTGCTGAGAGGAACTCAGAGTCTGCTTTTTGAATCCTGTTTGCAATATTTATGTTTGGTTCAGCTTTGCTGGGTACACTGCAGAGGCTCATCCTGCAAATATTTACCCAAGTCACCCTTTCTATTTATAGTTCACTGGAGCTCACCTTAATGAGGACCCATGTTCTGCAGGAGCATTTATTGTGGACTGAGCATTGAGAAATTCATTTGCATGCTGCTAGCCAGGTGGTTTTTGGTTACTATATCCACACAGGATCATATAGACCCATGCATGTGTGATGATTATTTCAGGTTCTGAGAGAGAGAAAGGATATTCAGTCACTTACTGATCTCTACCTGAGAGCAGGCTCAGTGAGACAGGACCCACTAGCATGGTGAGTGTTCTTTTCTAGCATAAAGAAAGGGGTCCCCAGCTCAAGAAGGATGTGGAAATGTTGCAGCATCTTCAGGGGAGGCCACAAAGATGAGCAGAGGGCTGGAGGAACTCTCCTAGAAGGACAGGCTGAAAGAGTTGGGGCTGTTCAGCCTGGAGAAGAGAAGGCTCTGAGGAGACCTTAGAGCAGCCTTCCAGTACCCGAAGGGGGCTAGAGGAGAGCTGGGGAGGGACTTTTGACAAGGGCTTGTAGATCATCCAGGTCTAACCCTTCTGCCATGGGCAGGGACATCCAACCAAGCAGGAGGCATCCACAGCTTCCCTGGAAAACCTGTGCCAGTGTCTCCCCACCCTCACTGTCAAGAAGTTGTTCCTCATCTCCACTCTCAATCTCCCCTCTCCCAGCTCAAAGCCATTGTCCTTTGTCTTGTCACTCCCACCCCTTCCCAAAAGTCCCTCCCCAGCTCTCCTGGAGCCCCTTCAAGTACTGGAAGGCTGCTCTGAGGTCTCCCTGGAGCCTTCTTTCAAGGATAAGTGGTTCCTCCAGTGATTCTTTTCAAAAATCTCTCTTGAGATGGGTCCAGACTCATGCCTCAGGACTGCTGGTTTGGGCACATCCTCTTTCCACTTATCTCCAACAATGGTTTTACAGAACAAGAGTGCTGGAGACAGAAGCTGCAGTGATGCCAGCTCACTTTACATGGATCTCTCCAAACTCGTGACCTGGGCACACAGTCATGGGGCCATATGCAGCCAAACCCCAGCCTTTGAAGGGGTGCAGGGCACAGATCACCCCAGGAAGAAAGGTTCTCTTCTCTGGATGTGTGGGGCTGGACATGCTTATTACTGGCACTGTGAACAACTGGATGTCAGAAACAAAGGAGGGAATGAAGGTGTGAGAAAGAGACCAACATCTTCTGAGGCTTCATCAAGTGCAACTAGTTTAGATGAGAAGAGGTCGAGGGTGACTCCATCTTTTGGGAGTGCCACAGCAAATGCTGGGAGCACAGGGTCATGCAGCAGCAGCTCTCCAGGTGTCACTCAGAGAGGTGACACAGTCTGTGTGACACGCAGTGAACCATCAGCCAGAGAAAAGCAAACCAAAAGCAATCCCCTGAAGTCACATCTTGCAGCAAGGCAGCAGCTGTCAGCATCCAAAGGTGAGGCCAAAGCTGGCAGATGTGAGCTGAAGCTGGAAAGTGAGGAAGGCCTACAGAACATCTCTGATGAAGAACAGTGCATGTCAGATGAAGACAGAGGAGACACAGCCAGCCAGTTGGAGTCCACAGAAGCTCTAACAGCTGTGGTAGGACTGCAGAGGGGTCACAGTCAGAGGCTGGCATTTAGCAGCCCAACAGCTGCCCAAACTTTGAGCTTTGTCTCTGCAGAAAAGCCACTCCTGACTCCTGCCTACATCCCCAGATCCCCTGTACCCATCAAACAAGAAAGCCTGGACAGCAGCAGCCTTATGTTGGGTCCTCCTGATCCTGAGTGGTCTGTGACTGACACTTGCACAGGAAGAAATTCCTCAGGGTCAGCATCATCTAAAGACCTTCTGAAATGGGTTGATGTCTCCAACACTGAAGCAAAGGCTGAGTGTGAGTCATCTGCCTCTGTGGCATTCTTTGCTTTTGAAGCCATGTTAGATGTCAATCATCAAATCCAGCTGAGCTCCCATGAGCATGGCCCTCCAGGAACCAGCTTAGATGGGGCTGTTGGCATTGAGGAGAGTGGACCCTGGGGATCTAAGCAAGCATCTCATCTTTCCACCTCTGTGAGCTTCAGGAGCCAGAATGCCAACCATCTGCCCACATCCTCCAGCAAAAGTAAGAGTCTGGGGTTTATTCTTAGGGGGCTTGGGGGTGTGTTCCAATAATCACTTTCCCAAAATGTTAAAAGGGAGTGAGGGTGAGGTCACATGGCTGCAAAAATCTGTATTGTAGCATCAAAGGAAATGCTTCAGATTTGGGCCTCTCTTGTTTCTGCTGAAAGGGGCTGAGAAGGTTCCTGCCATTCCTGGGTAGGTGATGCAGTCACCAAGGTTCCCAGTTGTGCACAGGGCTCAGTTTTGGGCCTCTCACTCCAAGAAAGACATTGAGGGGCTGGAGCAGGTCCAGAGAAGGGCAACCAAGCTGGGAAAAGGTCTGGAGAACAGGGCTGGGGAGGAGCAGCTGAAGGAGCAGGGAGGGTTCAGCCTAGAGAAGAGGAGGCTGAGGGAGACCTCATTGATCTCTGCAGCTCCATGATAGGAGGTTGGAGCCAGGTGGGAGTTGGTCTCTTCTCCCTATGATCAGGAGGTAGAAGGAGAGGAAATGGCTTGAAATTGTGCCAAGGGAGGATTAGGTTGGAGCCTAGGAACAATTTCTTTGCTGCCAGAGTGGTCAGGGATTGGCAGAACCTTCCCAGGGAGGTGTTGGAGTCCCCATCCCTGGAGGTGTTCAAGAAACATGGCCATGGCACTTGGGGATGTGGTTTAATGGCCGTGATGGGGTTGGGTTGATGGTTGGTTGGACTCAATGATCTTAGAGGTCTCTTCCAGCCCAAACAATTCCAGGATTCTCTGATTCTACGTCCCCAGTTTGGATGTTCTGAGCTTTCATTTTGCTTGTATCATCATGTGGGATGTCAGCTGGGCTTGAGAGAGTCCTCATGAGGAACTGAGTCCAGAGATGAGAACTTGGGTTTGCAGAAAACAGGAGGAAGTAACTTTGAAAAGCAGTGAAACAGAGAAATGGTGACTGAAACTGACAAGTCACTGGCAGAAATCCCAGAGACTGCAGCTGGAGCAGTTTCAATCCTGCAGGTTAAGTGACATGGATTAAACAAATCCCTTGAGTCACTCTAGGAATGTCAGGATTTCCATACACCCTGTCCTTGGAATGCTGCTGGAGCAGGGGGAGCTACAGCTGCTCAAACCTTAACAAGACACAGAACTTGCTGGGGAACTTTCACCACCAATTCAACCTCCCCTAGGGTGTGTTTGAGGTGGTTCCATGGGCTGGGGGCTTAGGGATGTGGTTTAGTGGTAGTGGGTTGGTACCAGTGGGATTGTGGGTTCTAGGTGAGTGGTTGGACTTGGTGATCTCAAAGGTCTCTTCTAACCTCAACAGTTCTGTGATTCTCCAAGGGCAGATCACACTCAGGGTGAAGTTGAGCCACCACTGACAGGTGTAGCCTCCACTCCTGGCCCACAGGCCCTGCATCAACACTCTCCACATCTGCACCCCACAGGGACATTCCATGATCACATCTCCTTAGTAACTTCTTCTCTCCCACTTCAACACAACCCCAAAAGAAAGAATGTCTGAAGTTGGCCCACGTGGCAGTGCAGCAGGAGAGGCACAGCCCTTCCCCTGCCTGCCTGCCTGAGGCTTTAACCCAGAGCTTTAGAGGAAGGGGTTTGTGAGGGTCCCATAACCTTTTGGAAGGAAGGTGAAGGTCACTCTGCATCTGCTCATGTTCCACTGATGTCCCTGTCAGTCCTTGCTGTCTGCAGAGCTCTGTCTTACCTTTCAGGTGTGTTGGACAAAGGTGAGAAAAAGAGAAACCGTAGCCAGGGCAGTGTCAAAGTCTTCAAGGCCTGGCTGGTTTCCCACCACCCCTCTGAAACTCGTGAGATCTACGAGATGCCACCTGAAGACCTCAACTCTTACCTGGCCTCGTTCTACAGCTCTGCAAAGAAACAGAATGGCAGCGACTTCTCTGCCAGCACCCTGAGCTTCTTCCAGCTCAGCACAGATCTCTACCTCAGGCAGCACAACTACAGCTACAGCATTGTCAAAGGGATGGAATTCAAAGGAGCTCAGGAAGCCTTGAAGCTGAGGCAGCAGCAGCTGTCTGAGAAAGAGAGGGAGGGAGAGTGGAGCCTTGTGGAGAGGCTGACGGAGGAAGACGTGGCCAACCTGCGCCAGAACGGGCTTTTAAGTAAGAGGCATCCACAGGGCTTGCTGAGCCTCATGCTCACAAACATCATCAGGGGGTTTGGGGCACAGGTGCACAGCCAGAGCCATGCTCTCTACTGGGGCCAGCTTGTGCTGACACAGGCTGAGGGGCAGCTGGAGTACCTGGAGTGGAGGGACAACCTGAACGCAGAGCCCGGCAGGGAGGAGCCACGGCCACGGCTCTCTGCCAGGCCCCACAGCCCTGCTGGCTGTCCCGTGGAGGATTACAAAGAGTACTCCAGGAGACGGCCTCTGGACATGCTCCATGACTACGACCCACTCTACCTCACCCCCAAGCCTCTCTGCTCCGTGTGGGACCAAGCATGGTTCTGCAGAAGGTCGCTGACCAAAACAAACCTGGAGAAGATCTTGAAGGTGATCATCGAGCAAGTCAAAGGGCCTGGGAAGAAGCACAGGAAATGAAGGGATCTGCTCAGCTCCTGCTGTGCCTCTTTGTGGCAGTTTCAAAGCAGTCTGAGGTGCAAACTATCGAAGTTTACTGCAGCTTCTGTTGGGTTTCACCTTGGAATCGTCTACAGACCTGTGCCACCTTTGTGCTTAGGTTAAGTGAAAGCTTCTCTTGTTCTTTATGTTGATGGAGCTGCTAGTTCAAGGAAGTTAAATCCACCAGAATTGGGGGAGTTCATGTTTGTAGAAGGAGTTCATTTGCCGTTGTGTTATTAATGAGAGGATAAAACAGCCAGTGTGAGCAGGGGAGGGTCAACTGGGTGGTCAGGGGTTGTACAAGGCCTTTAACTATAAAGTAAACCCACCATAAAGGGCTGAGTAACACAGGTTGGTTGTGGGGAGGTGAGTGGTACAGCATTTGCTGCACTCCAGATCTCAGAGGATGCCTTCACTGAGTCCCTGTCAGTTTCTTAGTGAGAGATTTGTAAAGTTAGCAAGTTGTGACTGTTGTAAAACCTCCTTTGGAATGGCTGATGGATGGTGTTGGGCGAGGGGGGGTTGATGGCATTTCCCCCACTATTAAATACAGCAACATCAGCACCCTTCAGCAGATGTGTTTGGCTTCTTCCTGCTGTTGGAGCACCACTCAGTCCCTGAGCTGTCTTACTGCCCAGCCAAGGTGTTGGTTGGTGTCATCACCCAAGGAAAGAACATTTCACTCAGTCCTACCAAGATGAGGCCAATAACCCCAGACCAGCAGGTCACAGTTTCCTGGACACCAGCACTTCACTTCCTGTGCTCAGGTTCCTGCTGCCCCAAGCCCAGAGTTACTCTGTGCTCCAGAACTGACCCTGAGGAGGACCTGGGCTGGTTCAGACCCCACAGAGCCCACGTCTGTGTTTTCCTAACAGGCTCTCTGTGGCCAGACCCTTTGCCAAAAGTGGTCCCACCCAAGCAGCATTTAACCCCACCACGTTGATAGAGTCACAAACCCCACCACAGGGAAATGTCGGAGGGTGTCCTCCAGCTCTCCTCATGCCGTCGAGCACAGATGTGTCACGACTGCCACAGCCACCGCTGAAGGGGCCGCCGGTGCCCAGCAGCTGGAGCAAACCCTCCCTGTGGGCCGGGCTCTGCTCGCCCCCAGCCCAGGCAAGGAAGGACCAGGTCGGGGGAGGACCAGCCCAGGCTCTTCTCCGGGCGGGTCTCTGCCGCCCTCGCCCCGCCGCTGATCAGGGCAAAGCTGCTGCTTCAGAAGCAAGGTGGCACAATGAGGGGACCGAGACCCAGCACCGAGCGGTTTGATCGAGGCCCTGGATGAAGTGAGGGGCAGAGACCCCCGGGCCGAACCCTGCTCCCCAGCCACTCCGCGGCAGTGTTGGTGGCTGCACCATGCAGGAGGAACGTGGCAGCTGCTCGACTCCCAGGGGGTCCCGGGGGTCTCCCAGCCGCGCTGCGGGAGCTGCTCGGAGTTGGACTGTGCCCTGCCCGGGGTCTGCCTCCACCCCGGTCACCAGCCAGGGCTCCCGCAGTACCCTGTTGATTCTCCTCCTTTCGCAGGGGCTGGGGGGTTGATCCCCTCCGCTGTCAGCTCGGAGGACTGTCCGAGCCCCGCAGCCCCCATCCCAGCACCGCTGCTCCGCACCCCTCCCGAGCCACCCCCGAACCCTCGCCCGCCGGCGCCCAGCCTTACCCCACGCCAGTGGCACCGGCCCCGGTGCTGCCCGCGGCTCCCGCTGCCGGCGGGGGCCATCTAGCGACAGCGGAATGGGCGGCGTGGAGGAGCCTCACCCCTGGCTCCCCAGCACCCAGGCGCTTCCCCAGCCCGGCGGCCGCAGAGACCTCTCCGGGACTGCGCTCAGCAGAAGGCTCCGGTCCCAGGCTAAGCTCCAGTCGCAGCCCTGGCCCCGGTCCCATCTCCCCAAAGAGCAGGCAGAGCAAACAGGGTAGGGAGGAGGAGGAGGGAGAGAGACGACTCTTTAATAAATTAGCAAAATAAACAGCATTTCTATTTCTCTTTCTTCATTTCATTCCTGCAGCTCAGCAGATCACCCAAGGTAAGCAGAAACGTTGATTTCCCAGTTCGAGGCCAATCTTGACCTGCCATCCAGGGCCACTCCGAGGCGAGTTGTGGGACTTAAAAAGCTAAAAAACCCACTCAGAAAAAAAATAAGGTTGGGTTGTGGTTTGTTTTTTTTTCTTTGTGTTTGTCAGCCAGAGACACAGCTGGAGTGGGAAGTGAAATTACCGTATGGGTCCCTTCTGGGCATCTCCTCGCAGTGATTAAATTAAAGTGATCAACATTTTCCCTTTCTGGGGCAAAAACATCACCATGGGGATGGGGGAGGGGGGCGAGTGGGGCTGACCCCTGGATCATCTTGGGGGGGGGTTAAAAACGGGGGTGATTTTGTATGTACAAAGTCTCTGATTCAGGTGCTAACCAGAAGCTTCTGAACTGATTGGCCATTTCCATTGTGGTGTGCCAGGTGGTGCCAAACTGGGGAGAGTTCCGTGGTGGCCTTGCCCCTTCCTCCCTCTCTCAGTGGCCCCTCAAGCCCCTCAGTCATCGTCCCGCACGTACTGCCCAGCCTCCCAGCGCTGGGCCATGGCACTCTTGTGCCGGATCACCCTGGTGCTTTCCACCACCTGGAAGGGAGCAGAGAGAGAGTCCTGGGTTGGTTTCAGTTGGAAAAGACCTCCAGTGTAGAGTCCAACCCCACCATGACCACTAACCCATGGCCGCACCTTTCTTGGATGTCTCCAGAGGTGGGGACTCCACCACCTACCTCCCTGGGCAGCCTGTGCCAATCCCTGAGCACTCTGGCAGCAAAGAAATTGTTCCTAGGCTCCAACCTAACCCTCCCCTGGCACAATTTCAGGCCATGTCCTCTTCTTCCATCACCTGATCCTAGGGAGCAGAGCCCAACCCCCACCTGGCTGCAGCCTCCTCTCAGTGAGCTGCAGAGAGCAGTGAGGTCTCCTTCAACCTCCTCTTCTCCACATTAAACCCTCCCTGCTCCCTCAGCTGCTCTTCCCCAGCCCTGTTCTCCAGACCCTTCCCCAGCTTCATTGCCCTTCTCTGGACCTGCTCCAGCCCCTCAATGCCCTTCTTGGAGTGGGGGGCCCAAAATTGACCCCAGGATTCAAGCTGTGGTCTCACCATTGCCTAGTTCAGAGGCAGAATCACTTCCCTACTCCTGCTGCCCACACTAGGGCTGATCCAGGCCTGGGTTCTGGTGGCCTCGTTGAAGGTGCAGTCAGGGAGATATTTTTATAAGCAAATCTTTGCATGACTTTCCCTCCCACAGCCAGCCCCGCCCCCCCCCCCCTTCTGGGGGCTGAAGGCACCTGACAGCAGCCACCACAACATATCCTGCTCCATCTGGTGCCCAGCTGAGAGAGGTCCACCCAAGCAGTGCCCCCACCCTGAGTAGTGCTCTCAGCCCCTACAGGGCAGGCAGTGAGGGGAACCTGAGTGGGGAGCAAAGTCAAGGCAGCATGAGCAGAAGCTTTGAGACTGCCAAGGACTTTACCTCTGTGTTGATCTTGTCAACAGGTTCAATGCCTGCATACTGTGAAAAGGGAAAAGAAGAGGGTCAGGAAATGGCAGCCTGGCAAGGAAACACCCACAGGCAGCTGGATACAGACCATGGCGCAGGTGGGGGCCAGGCTGCTGGGCATGGGAGAGCCCAGACAGCTGTGCCCCTCTGCAGAGCCAGGGGACATTTCAGGCCAGAACTCCCCCACCCCTCTCCAGTCCCACCCAGCACTGGCACCCTGCTGAGCAGTGGGGCACTGCCCCCCCAGGGCTCAGCACAGCCCACCGCCAGTGCCACCACTGTTGGGTCTCCCACCGAGCTGTGCAGCTCCAAGCAGGAGGCAGTCAGAGCCCCAGAGCCACCGGCACAGGCAGGGTGAGCACATTCACCTTTCCGTCCTCCTTCACTCTCCTGCTCCGCTCCTCGAAGGGGCTGGAACGAGCCGAGTCAGAGCCGAGGGTCTCTGTGCTGCCCTGGGAGGGACTGGCCAGTCTCAGCGGTGTGAAGGACGACACCAGCCCCAGGACCCCCTGCTGCGGGGCAGAAGTGGAGACAGGAGAGCCAGAGACCGAGTAGCTGCCGCTGACACCTGAGGCGGCTTCAAAAGAAAGAGTGGTCAAGGGGTGAGGGCCGCCAGGGCCGCTCCCAGGGCTGGCTGCCTGCAGCAGCAGAAGGCTCCTGTTTCAGACCAGCCTCCTCAGCAGGTCCAGCAGGTTTGGTCATGGCCAGGACCCTGTGCCTGGGTGTCAGCCAGGGATTGTCAAGAGCAAGGGCAGGGAAATGCATGAGCTGGGCACTTCTGGGTGCTTCCAGCGCTGTTTTCTGTGGTAACGTGACACAAAGTCATCAGAACCTGAGCAGCTCTGGAATCTAAAGCTGTGCAGCCTGTCCCTTGTCAGCAGCAAGTTCTCCCTTATCTGCTGCCCTGGCTCGGGCTAGGCTGATCCAGTGGGCTCCAGGAATGTCACATCAAGCAGGGGACATCCTGCTTGCTGACCCCAGCAAGATCATTTCTCCCCAACTTGCTGCTGACACAGAGGAGAGTCCTTATGGGCATCTCAACAAATCATTGCAGTCAGGAAACTTGCATCCTTCACCTGCAGCCAGACGTGGCTGAGACTTGATGCTTTCCACCTCTAACTGCCCACATCGGCCCCTGCTGTGCCAATCTCTGGGCAGCTCAGGTCACCTCTGGCAAGCAGCCTTGAGAGGCCTCCTATGCAGACCACAGACATCATCCATAAGGGTTTCCCACGCCTGGCAGAGGCACCTGCCTGTCCAGGAAGGTCACTTGGGGCTCCACTCCTGCCCCTTCAGATGGCTCCTGCCAAGA
This sequence comes from Ramphastos sulfuratus, assembly GCA_013399055.1. Taxonomy (NCBI): domain Eukaryota; kingdom Metazoa; phylum Chordata; class Aves; order Piciformes; family Ramphastidae; genus Ramphastos; species Ramphastos sulfuratus. Next base: position 28,926 of record WBNM01021472.1, on the reverse strand, counting down.
CTCAGAGCCACAGGAAGGCGAGAGCAAGAGCAATGCCCCTGAGACTGACCCCTGCCCCATCCCACCTCAGCATTCCTCTCCTCCCCTTACCCGAGCTGTGCCGTGAGCGGGAGCCCTCCTGGAGAGCGCCGTCGCTGCTGACCCGGGAGTAGTCGTCCAGCAGCTGCTGTTGCCGCCGCCGCCGCTGCTCCTGCAGCTCCTCTTCCCTCTGCAAGTCGCTCCGGATCTCCTCCTCGATTAGCGCCGAGGTTTGGGGCTTCCAGGTCCTCAGCTTGTACTGCTCCTCCCTGCCATCCTCCCTTCTCAGAGGGCTCTGTGTCCCCATGTCGTCCAAGAAGTAGAACTTGGGTTTCCAGAAGGGGAGGGAGAAGTACTCTCTGGGCAGGACAACTGTGCTGGTGGGGCTCGGGGTGGAGCTGGGAAGCCTTCGACCCCAGGAATCCTCGCTCGGTTTGCTGGTGCTGGTGGGAGCGAGCTGGGACACGCGGGGCTGGTCCTGGCTCCTCTGGCTGGTGGCCAAGTGCGGCTGGGTGGTCTGGAAGAGTGTGATGCTGGTCGGGTAGCTGGGAAACCTTCTCCCACCCCTGGTGTCTTCTGCAGGGCGGGGGCTGTGGCTCAGGGGCTGCTCCACCGCAGACTCATTAACCCAGCTCCTCCGCTCCTCTGCCTTCCTCGTGGGGGTGGGCTTCTGAGGGGGAGCTTCCTCCTGCTCGAACACCCTCCTGCGCTCGTCCAGCTCCTGCTGCGTGCCCCTGTCGTATGTCCCCGGCAGCCTCCCCTGCCTCCTCAGGTCTTCCTCACGCTTGGTTTCCTGCTCGATTTCCCTCTGGACATAAAGGGAAGCGCGGCCATTGTCCTTCCCTTTCCTGCCTGGCCCGGGTGAGGTGTGCATGGAGAAGAGAGGCTTGGTCTGGATCTCCACCATCTCGCTGCCGGAGGTCAGCCGCTGGATCCCCCTCTCCTTCCAGAGGGTCTCCTCCCTCTCCATCGCCATGCGGATCTCCCGCTCGATGGGGGTCTCGTTGCTGACCTTTGTCTCCTTGTCCAGGCCATTGCTGCTGGTCCTCAGCTCCACCAGGCCATTGAAGATCTCATTGGATGTGCTTCCATCACTGCCGTAGCCTGCGCTGGCTTCGTTGTACATCTCCCCCAAGCCGGAGTCCAGGTCCTCTCTGGAAGATGCTTTAGTCAAGGTGGGCACCTTCCCAGTGGGATACAACCTGCTGCTGGGAGCATAAATCTCCTCCTTCACAGGTGTCCTGTGGGCCACACTATAGACCTGATACACAGTCTTGTCCGTCCTGCTCTGGCTGGGTGTGCCAGCATTACCCTGACCTCTGGCAGCCATCGTGGCCATCTCAGGACTGTGCCACTCTTGCCTGGAGACTTTAGTCATGGACTCTGGCTTTGGGGACATGGCCTGTTGTCCAGGGCTGAAAAAAGAGCCTGGGCTGGTCTTCTCCAGCATCAGGAACTGTTGCCGAGCAGCAGAGAAGTTGATCTGCTCCGTGTCAATGTTTTCAGAGTCAACTGGGGTCACTGCCCTCCTCGAGGGGAGCCTGTCAAAGGTAATAGCAAAGCTGGTGGAGAAGCTGCCCGAGTGCCTGCCTTCACCCTGGCTGCCAGTGCTGGTGTTTATAGAGCTCAGCTCATCCATGGAGCTCCACCTCTCAGCAATGGTAGAGCTCTTCCTCACCGCCTGGCTCCGGATGATCTCCCTCCTCTCATCCTCAAGCTCTTTGGCCTTCTCAGGTGAGATGTTTGGTGGAGGGACCCTGTGCTGGTCCTGCTCATCCTCATCATAAAGCTTCGAGGGTTTCCTCTCACCCTTGTAAGCCCTGAGGTCATACAGGCTTCCTGACTTCACCACATCCAGCTTGGCCTCCCTGTCTGGGGATGAGGTCCAGAGATCTTTTCCATCATCCAGGAAATGAGATGATAACTTCGACCTCGTTTTCCAGCCGTAGCTGTTTTCCACCCTCTGGCTGCTGTGTGGAGTTGAGCCAAAGACATCATCTTCACTGTCAGCCTGGTGAGCACCACTGTAGTCATGCCTGGTCTCTGGGAACTGGAAGACCATGTGCCTGGTGACTCTGTCCATCTTCTGGCTTGAATCAGTGTTCACCAACCTCACCCTGGTCAGGGTACGCTACTCAGCTTTCGGGTTGCCCCTGGGCTCCTGGCTCACCTGAGGATGAGGAGCAGGACCTGTGAGCAGGAGAGGAGAGTGGTTAAGAATCATAGAATCATAGAATAGTAAGGTTGGAAGGGACCTCAAAGATCATCCAGTTCCAACCCCTCCCATAGGCAAGGACACCTCCCACTAGCACAGGTCACTCAAGGCCTCATCCAACCTGGCCTTGAACACCTCCAGGGAGGGAGCAGCCACAACCTCCCTGGGCAACCTGTGCCAGTGTCTCACCACCCTCACTGTAAAGAACTTCTTCCTAACATCCAGTTTCAATCTCCCCTCTGCCAGTTCAAACCCATTCCTCCTCCTCCTGTCATGACAAGACCTTGTCAGTAGTCCCTCCCCAGCCTTCCTGTACACTCCCTTCAGATACTGGAATATCCTCCTTTCATCTCTGTCCCCCAGCCTGGCCACATCCCTGAGCCAAGCCACAGCTGGTGGGCAGCCAGCATCACCCACACCACAGAGAGGGCTGCAGGTCAGTGACACTGCAGTGCTTTGGACAATGTCACATCCAGCTCAGCTCTGCCAGACCCTGCCACCAGCCCAGGCAGATCTTAACTGCCTGTCCAGGTCTTGTGAGGAGCAGCTGAGGGACCTGGAGTTGCTTAGTGTGGAGAAGAGAAAGCTGAGGGGAAACCTCATTGCTCTCTACAGCTCCCTGAGAGGACGTTGAGAAGTGGGGGTTGGGCTTTGCTCCCTAGGATCAGGTGATAGAGAGGAAAATGGCCTGAAATTGTGCCAGGGGAGAGTTAGGTTGGAGATGAGGAAATATTTATTTGCTACAAGAACAGTCAGGGCTTGGAACAGGCTGCCCAGGCAGGTGATGTGGGTCACCATCCCTGGAAGTGTTCAAGAAATGTGTGGCCATAGCACTTGGGGCCATGGTTCAGTGGCCATGGTCGTGTTGGGTTGCTGGTTGGACTGGATGATCTCAGAGGCCATTTCCAACCCAAACCATTCTATGATCCTATGCTCCAGCACACACCCAGCAGAAAGCTACCCCCAGCCATGGGCAGCACCGGCTAGTGCCAGGGAGAGGCATCAGTGTCACCAAGTCCACCTCTACCTGGAACTTCTCCCTGTTTGTGGGAAGGAGACTCCCAACAGCCCAGCTATTGAAACATGGGGACCATAAAAACGGTTTTGTGGCTCATAAAGTCTGGGGACTTTAACCCCTGAAACCGTCTCAGCAGGAGGGAACTGCCCTGACCTCAACCCCGATCGTCCTGCGCTGACTGGGCCAGAGCTGGGTGAGACAGCAGGTGCCAGGGCAGGGAGGGATGCCATGGGTGGGTCCCTGCAGTGCAGCAGCTCTGGACGTGTGGCAGATGCCATCCCCGCGCCAGTGAGGCACTCGTAACCCCGGGGTGAGCCAGGCGTGCCCCAGGGTGAGTGGCACATCCTCTGCCTCTGTTTGCTGAGGTGTAGCCACAGCCCTGCTGCCACCGCTCCTGGCTGGCCTCTCGTGAGCCTGAGAGGGTCAGGCGTGCGTCAGCGCCGGGCACCGCTCCCTGGGCACCGCTCCCTGGGCACCGCTCCCTGGGCACTTGCAGCCTCTCAGGAGCATGTGGTAAGGCTGGGAATGAAGCCACAGTGATGCCAGGGGCAGTCCAGAGCCTGGGAGCTGCAGTAAGGAATCATGGAATTGTTTTGGTTGGAAAAAGACCTTTAAGATCATCAGCTCTAACCCTTCGCCCAGCACTGCCAGGGCACTAAACCACTGCCCCNGCCCTCAGATATTGATAAACATTTATAAGATCCCCTCTCAGCCTTCTCTTCTCTAGATCCCTCAGTCTCTCCAACTGTTCCTCGTGTCCAACCTAAACCTCCCCTCACAACTTGAGGCCATCTCCTCTTGTCTCTGTTCCTTGAGAGAAGAGCCCAACCCTCACCTGGCTCCAGCCTGCTTTCAGGGACTTGCAGAGAGCAATGAGGTCTCCCCTCAGCCTCCTTTTCTCTAGGCTGAACACCCCCAGCTCCCTCACCAGCCCCATTCTCCACACCCTTCACCAGCTTCATTGCCCTTCTCTGGACCTTCTCCACCACCTCAGTGTCCCTCCTGCAGCCAGGGCCCCAGACTGAACCCAGTACTCAAGGTGTGGCCTCACAAGGTACCAGCAAGCACAGCTTGGGGTGAAGGTCCTCAGGCCAGGGACAGGCAGGTCTCAGTGTCTGGTGCATCCCAGCTTGTCCCCAGGGTGGATGAGCTGTGCTCAGAGATGTCTCCTGCCCCACAGCAATGCTGGGGATGGAGCTGCCTCTGCTCTCCTCCCAGCATGTCCCCCCAGGAGCAATGTGGCAACACCCCCAGCTGAGGAGACCTTTAAGTCTTTCCTGGGGTGGGAGCACTTCAGCCCCATTAGGGGACACCTGGGGCCAAACCAAGGTGATGCCACCATGGTGCTGCCCAGCCCAGGGTGGGTTCCACCTCACTGCTGGCAGCAGAGGCCAGGCTGAGGGTGCTGGGATGAGTGTGCTGTGCACAGCTGAGTTCCTGTAACCTCTCCGTGTCCCTTCCTGTAAGTCACCGTCGCTATTTTATGGTCCCTGGTGACCTAGATGTTGAAAACGATCTGCTCACACCTCTTATCGTCTTTGGAGGGGTCAGAAGTCCCTGCTGGGAGGGACTCCTCTCCGGGGACCGCTGGTGGCCAGCGCAGGAGCTGGCGAAAAGCTCAGGGCCATTAGCGGCGCTCCCGGGCAGCACCATACTGGGCAGCACAGCCCCCCCCGAGCAGCAGCACAGCCTCCCTCAAAGCATCAGCACAGCTCANTGCCAGGCTGCCCTCAGCCCAACCAAGCACCACAGGGAGATGCTGGGCAGAGCAGGTGGCACTGCAGCATCTGCCAGCCCTACCTGCTACACCCACCCCACCCCCCAGCATAGAGAGACATTTGGGGAGTTTTCCAGGGTCCTCCTGCCTTGGGGGTCTCTCTATGGGCTCCAGACCTGCAGCAGACCCATCCCACCCTGCCAACAGCCTCCTGTGCTCCCAGACCTCCAGCACGAAGGATGTCCCTGACAGGACACTGCCAGCCCCTCCCTCTGCCCCCTGCAGATAGAGCCAGAGTGCCCATAAACCCCCCCCGCTGAGGCCAGACCCTTAGGCCAGCGGGCAAAGGCTGAGCACGCTGGTGCTGCCCTCACCCCTACCACTGCACTTACTGTCCAGGGGAGCCGTCAGGGCTGGGGTCTCCATACCCGGGGGGAGGCTGCGCAGGGCACCCAACCGAGCTGTGTCTGCCAGGGAGTGGCCACGGTGGGTAGCAGTGGGGTGTGGGGGCCACGGGGCTGTGAAGCTGCAGGGTCCTGATAAGCCCTTGGGGAATTCCAAGAACTGCCCTGAGCTTAGCCCCAGCCGTGGTTCAGTGACGTGTTCCTGACACTCCTGTGCCACCATTGCCCTCCCCTGCAGCTGGCACAGTCCTGCACCCGGAGAGTTGCCCTTGGCCCCCGGCCTGCCAAGTGTGCCAAGGTGCTAACATACTGATGCGCTGATGCACCAAGGTGCCAGTGCAGAGGTGCAGCCATGCCCCAACACCNAGGATTTGTTGGTGTTTATATACACAGACACACAGGAGAGACAGGGGAGGTGGTGCTACAACAAAAACGGGGCAGGGAAGGGTATACAGTTCCTGGGGAATCAGGTCAACATGACCCAACTCAAACAAGCTTATCATCATATTGCCACTTTTCACTTGATTAGTTGCAACATTTCCATGATAAAAAAGGGAGTATAAAAACCCAAACCGAGGGGATTTGCAATCTCATGGCTGGAGGGAAGGGATGAGCAAAAAGCCCTGCAGAGGTTGGCAGCACAACCCAGCCAGGCTCACCCCAGCAGCACCACCACCACCACCCCCCCCCAAGCAGGACCCAAACCCAGCTGATTGCCTCTCTTCAGCCCCAGTGCTGCAGGACCGTGGGGTGTGGGGGTCCCAGGCTCACCCCTCTCCTGTGCCAGGCTGCCCTCAGCCCAACCAAGCACCACAGGGAGATGCTGGGCAGAGCAGGTGGCACTGCAGCATCTGCCAGCCCTACCTGCTACACCCACCCCACCCCCCAGCATAGAGAGACATTTGGGGAGTTTTCCAGGGTCCTCCTGCCTTGGGGGTCTCTCTATGGGCTCCAGACCTGCAGCAGACCCATCCCACCCTGCCAACAGCCTCCTGTGCTCCCAGACCTCCAGCACGAAGGATGTCCCTGACAGGACACTGCCAGCCCCTCCCTCTGCCCCCTGCAGATAGAGCCAGAGTGCCCATAAACCCCCCCCGCTGAGGCCAGACCCTTAGGCCAGCGGGCAAAGGCTGAGCACGCTGGTGCTGCCCTCACCCCTACCACTGCACTTACTGTCCAGGGGAGCCGTCAGGGCTGGGGTCTCCATACCCGGGGGGAGGCTGCGCAGGGCACCCAACCGAGCTGTGTCTGCCAGGGAGTGGCCACGGTGGGTAGCAGTGGGGTGTGGGGGCCACGGGGCTGTGAAGCTGCAGGGTCCTGATAAGCCCTTGGGGAATTCCAAGAACTGCCCTGAGCTTAGCCCCAGCCGTGGTTCAGTGACGTGTTCCTGACACTCCTGTGCCACCATTGCCCTCCCCTGCAGCTGGCACAGTCCTGCACCCGGAGAGTTGCCCTTGGCCCCCGGCCTGCCAAGTGTGCCAAGGTGCTAACATACTGATGCGCTGATGCACCAAGGTGCCAGTGCAGAGGTGCAGCCATGCCCCAACACCTTCCTGCCAGCTCTGCCACTCCTCTGAGAAGGCTGCAGCACCGGGCAGATCTGGAACTCCAAAGAGAGCCAGGTTGTTTGGCTCTGCCCCTACCTGGCACCCAGGGCAGCCTGTGCCCTCACAGGATTCCACCCGTGGAGGAGCACAAACGTGGGCCTGGACACCCCCGGGGAGAGCTTGAACTGCTCTGTGGGGCAAGACAGCTTGGGGGTGCACAGCCAATCTGCCACCAGTGTCCTTGCAGCCACCCAGTCCGTGCCAGGAAGCCTGCAGGGAGCATGTGGAGGAGCCTGCGGGCATGGGCGAACATGGCGGCAGCAACCATGCCAGGAGCAGTTATGCCAGGAGCGGCTGTGCCAGGAGCAGCTGTGCCAGGAGCCTGCACCCTCCTGCTCTCACCACAGGGCCTCTCCCATCCCAGCCACTTGATAACCTCTTGTGTGCACAGGCAGGGCTGGGGCGGGTGCCTTCACTGCTGTGACTCTGCCAGCACTGTCACCCCGCTTCCTGCGGGTGCCTCCCTGGCACTGCCCCTCCCTGGGGACAAAAGCAGCCCCCTCCCAGAGGGTCAGGCCCCTACACCTTGTCTGGAAACCTCGGGCACCCTTTATCCACCAGGCCAAGGGCAGGGGCACGATGCTGTGGCTGTGATGCCCTCAGTGCCCACAGCCACAGCTGCTGGACCCCAGCAGGATGGGCAGCATCGTCAGCACCTAGCACCACCCTCAGCAGATGCTGCTGCCCAGGCTGCCCAGCCCCTGGCTGCGCCTGTGTCTGGAGCAGGAGGTCTCTGCCCCACTGACAGCTCCGCATCCCACCGCATCCCTCCGCATCCCACCGCATCCCACCGCATCCCAGCCCTGCGGGAAAGCCCCTCCCTGCCCCACTGCGGATGCAATGGCCCAAGCGGGGCGGTGGTGCCAGCTCTCGGCTACCTCTGCCCAGCTATGAGGCACCCACTTACCCTCTGCCTGGTCCCGCTCTCTGGGCTACCAGCTCGGGCGCTGGCTGGCCTGGGCACGGCGGCTTCGTCGCGGCTGCCTGGCAGCTCTGTGTTTCCGGGCAGGACAGCAGAGCCTGTTTTACCGCGGGGCTGAGACAAAGTCCACAGGCGATGGTCGGGCAGCCAGGAACACACCACGCCCGCGGCAGGGTGTGTGCTTGGCTCCCTGGGCTGGCATCGGGCACAGCCAGGGCCCCACCGCTCTGGCAACGAGCTGTGGCATCACAGTGCCCGGTAGACACAGGACCTGCACCAGCCGGGTGGTAGGCAGAGACCCACGGCCATGTGGTGGTGGCGGCGGCATCTGGGAGTGCCCTGACCCCAGTGCTGCCTCCTGGGGCTGCCATGGCTCTTTCACCTGGGCACACCTATCAGCATCTCTCCCGCATCCTTTTCCCCTTAGCATCCTGGTTCCCACCCTCCTCTTCCTCCCTGCTCCTCTGGCATGGATGTGTGTCCATCATCCCAGCACCGGGGCTGACACCATGGTGGTGCCAGGGCAGCATCCCAACTGCTCTGCCCTTACCTGTGCCCTGGGCTCCAGGGTGGCACAGAGGACCTGTCACAGAGTGGTGCACCTGAACATCTCCCTTGCCTGCTGTCACTGCTGGGCTGGAGGCAGACACCTCTGGGGCTGGAGACAGGCAGGGGTGTGGAAGTGCCACATCCCTGCCACTGCTTGGTGGCCCTCACCATAGCCAGGCCCTGACAGCCTGGGAGCAGCGTAGCAAGGGGGTTCCTTCTGCTGGCAGAGACCAGGCCAGGCCAGACCCCAGCCTGGGGGGAAGGAGTGCCCTGTGCTGGCAGCACCAGGTGAGCCTGGGCAGTGCGAGGAGGCAATGGCAGCACAAACCTGGCTCCTGCACCCCCAAAAGAGCTGGAGGGCAGAGGCTGCTGGGAGCCTCTGGGCAGAGATGAAGGGAGGCACCACCCAGGCACTGCAGGAGCATCAGGGCCCATCTCCACCATCCCTACCCTAATCTCTACCATCTCTATCCCCTCTCCATCACCCTCATGCCCATCTCCATCATCTCCAGCCCCATTCCAATCTCCAGCATTGCCCTCCCCAACATTCCTGTCTCCATCTCCATCACTTTCATTTCCATCATCCACACCCAATCATCTCCAACATCCCCACCCCCATCTCCATCCCCCCTTTCATCTCCATTCCTATCCTCTCCTTCACTTCCATCCCCAACATCCCCATCCCCAGCATCCCATCCCCTTCCTGCCCACCCCTGGTGCCAGGCGTTGGGATGCCACCCTCGGTGGCACGCAGAGGCTGCAGCTGCCAGGCTGGTTGGTCACACAGTTTTATTTGCTCGGTTTTACAAACATCAGGGGAGGGCTGGGGAGGGGGAAAACTTCAAACGGCTTCGGCACAAGTGGAAAGCTCAGGAGCGCGGGAAGTGCACTTCAGCGGGGCCAGGCAGGGGGCAGCGGGGATGGGGCTGGGGTGCTCTGGGGGGGGGATGCTCAGCCACTGCCAGCCCTGGCCCCGCGGGGCCTGATCCTGCTCCCTGCAGCCGCGGGGGCCAGATGAAGCTGGTGGCTGGCGCTGGGTCCGAAGCCACCCAAAGGGCAGGCAGGGGGTGCTGAGGGTGGGAGAAGGGGTCCCAGCTTGGGGTTGGGGAGGATTGCAGGGTGCAGGGAGGCATGGGGCAGGTGGTGCTGGTCCCCAGTGGGGAGAGGGGGATGGTGATGTGCAGCCCAGCCAGACACCACGCCCTGGGCCAGCCTCCCAGGATCTGAGAGCCGCACAGCATCCAGGCCCCAGCAATGGGGCTCCAGCAGTGCCCCTAGGAAAGGCTCCCCCTTCCCCGGGGGTGCCAGCCCTGGCCCACTCCTTCCCCAACTTTGCCTCTTCCAAGAGGCTTTCAGTGCCCAGCTGGGGCACAGGGCTGGAGTCCCCACAGCAGGACTGGCACAGCAGGACTGGCACAGCAGCACTGTGAGCCTCCAACAGTCCTCAGCCTTGGCACCAGCCCCTCCTCAGTCCCTGCAGCGATGCCACTTGGGGTAAAACTGCAACCTAGGTGGTAAGTGGGGGCAACTGGCATGACTTGTGGGGGGTCACTGCTCACACGAGAGAGGTGGAGGCAAGAAAACATTGGGACCTAAAATCAATTCCTGGCTGCTCTGCCACCCATATCCCAGAGGACTGGGCAGGGCAAGGGATGCTCTGCCCACACTTTGCTGGGGGGCTTGGGGAATGCCTGGGCACTCACCCAGACACACTTGGCAGCAGGGACCCAGTCACACTCAGATGAGGACCCCCACACTGGCAGCTGGGCCGTGCTCCTGCCTAGCTACACCCTGCCCATAGTTCCCGTGCCCCCAGAGTGCAGGCATCAGGTACTGCCAAACCCCTCCTCAGGAGCAGCTGACATGGGGCACTGTGCAGCAGAAACAACCCTGGCACACAGGACTCTGAGTCCCTGCATGGTTGGGGCAGGGCTGTCAGGAGATGAGACCTCCCCTGGGGCAGCCCATGGCAGGACCATGCCCCTGGCTTGCTGGACCCAGGAGGTGGACTCAGCAGAAGCCATATACCCAGTGCCCATGAGATGTGGCAGCTCCTGTGGTAGTAGTACACATGGGTTGGACAGGGCTCAGCACCCATGGGTGCCCCCCTGCCCTCCCCAGAGGGTCTCAGTGGCAAAGAAACGCTGGTGCTGGTGGTGAAATCCCTCCTGAAGGGCTGGCGCATGAGGAGGGGGCAAGGAGGGCTGCTCACAGTCCTGGCACAGACAGGGCATCCTGAGGATGCTGTGGGTCACTGGATCCCCAGCAGCTCCCAGTCCTGGTGCCTGGGGTGGACTGGGGAATCTGGAGCTGCAGCCCAGGGCCCCAGGAAGCTGCTCTGCAGAGCTGCTGCAGCCAGGCAGGAGAATCGAGAGGGCACACGGTGCTGGGTCACCCTCCCGCTGCCCTCAGGAGGTACTGGAGCTCCCACCCCATCCCAGTCCCCGCGAGGCTGGGCTCCTCCAGCTCCCCTGCCCTTGCTGCCATCACCACCCACGTCACCCTAGGAGGACCCCGGCACTGGTCACAGCTCTGCTCAGCCCCCTCGGCTGGTACAGCCCTGCAGTGCCAGCATGGCAGCCGAGATGGAGGAACAGCCCCGCAGGAGCCTGTGGCAGCCTGTGGCATTGGTGTCACCGCGAGTGCCGGGGCAAGGAGCTCCTGCACGGGGAACTGAGTCCAGGGCAGCAGAGTAGACTCACCTACAGCCCTGGGGACAAACTGGAGCTGACCCCCTGTGAGTTCCTGACCCAGCTGAGCATTGTGGAGGGGACACTGCCCTCAATGCCCCTCCCTCGCCTGGACATGCTCCATGGCAGAGGGACTCGTGGTTTGGGGAGTCCGGGATTGAAGGGACAAGGATGTGGGATGGAGCAGGGACGTTCACGGGCAGCCGGGGTNCATCCTGCTCCAGTGGTGGTGGGGGGCCGGCGGGGCTCACATCACCGTGCAGCACTTGCAGCGCTGCTTCTTCACGTCCGTCTCCTGCTCCGCCTCCTTGGCATCTGTGGCGTTGGCGTCCGGCTTCTGCCCGCCAGGGCCCTCCTCCCCCACCGGCTGGGCAGCTGCTGGCTCCAGCGCAGTGCCATTGGGCGGTGCGTGGTCCTTGCGCGCCGGCTCCGGTTTGCTCTCGGCGTCCTCGATCACCACCAGCTCGGCCTTAATTGTGCCCTCCAGCCCCAGCACCTTCTTGGTCTCGTTCTCATCCTCCACGTTCTGGTAGCCCATGAAGATCATGGTGACAGGTTGCTCTCGGCTCGGTTCTATCTCCTCACCCGTTGGCAACACCGTGGTGCTTTCCCGTGGCTTGGCCTGAAGCCCCGTGATCTCCCGTCGTGGCGTTGGCTTCTGGCTGCCCGGGGCACTGCCAGCCTCCCCACTAGCCTTGGCTGAGGCCTCATGCCCAGCAGCTTCGCTCAGGGTGGCCTCATCCGCCTTGTGCAGGAGCTCATCGACCTCGGAGGAGCTGAGGGGGTGGGCACCGTTCTGCAGAGCCCCATCCTCGGCACTCACCGCATGCACCACTGTGGGGACAAGAGGAAGGAGGGTAAGGGGGGCTCAAGCCAGAGGACACAAAAATGATCTGGAAATGCTCCTGCTGGCATGACCCAGTTGGACCTGGCTCTATATGATTGTGAAGTGGCACCNACCCTCCCGCTGCCCTCAGGAGGTACTGGAGCTCCCACCCCATCCCAGTCCCCGCGAGGCTGGGCTCCTCCAGCTCCCCTGCCCTTGCTGCCATCACCACCCACGTCACCCTAGGAGGACCCCGGCACTGGTCACAGCTCTGCTCAGCCCCCTCGGCTGGTACAGCCCTGCAGTGCCAGCATGGCAGCCGAGATGGAGGAACAGCCCCGCAGGAGCCTGTGGCAGCCTGTGGCATTGGTGTCACCGCGAGTGCCGGGGCAAGGAGCTCCTGCACGGGGAACTGAGTCCAGGGCAGCAGAGTAGACTCACCTACAGCCCTGGGGACAAACTGGAGCTGACCCCCTGTGAGTTCCTGACCCAGCTGAGCATTGTGGAGGGGACACTGCCCTCAATGCCCCTCCCTCGCCTGGACATGCTCCATGGCAGAGGGACTCGTGGTTTGGGGAGTCCGGGATTGAAGGGACAAGGATGTGGGATGGAGCAGGGACGTTCACGGGCAGCCGGGGTGAAACAGCCCAGGGCCTTTCCCCGCGGGAGAAGCGGATGCTGGAGGTCTGGAGACAGGGACTGGCACGGGGATGGCTCTTGTGCCCACCGTGGGCTGGACCAAGCAGAGGTCTCACTGGCCACCGGCTTCCCGGGAGTCATCTACGGATGCATCGGTGTCCTCCGATCCCCCAGCCCAGCCGGCTCTGTCCTCTGACAGTGGGTGGGAAATTGCCGCTGAGAGGAGGGAAAGACTCCAGCGTTGGTGGCAGGAGGGCTCCAGGGCAGGGTGAGGGGTGTGGGCACGCCGTGAGGCCAGGGGGTCTCTAATAAATATCACGGGCAGCGCCGGTGGGGGTGCAGCGCGGGCAGATGGGGTGAGCAGTGCCGTGGTTTGGTGCTGCCTGCTGCGCCGTGTTGGATCTCCCCGGTTCTGCAGAAAGAGGGTCCGTGTCTGGCGGGAGAGGGGGCCCGGCGTGCCGGGGCAGCGGGCCTGGCTNAGCCTCCCCACTAGCCTTGGCTGAGGCCTCATGCCCAGCAGCTTCGCTCAGGGTGGCCTCATCCGCCTTGTGCAGGAGCTCATCGACCTCGGAGGAGCTGAGGGGGTGGGCACCGTTCTGCAGAGCCCCATCCTCGGCACTCACCGCATGCACCACTGTGGGGACAAGAGGAAGGAGGGTAAGGGGGGCTCAAGCCAGAGGACACAAAAATGATCTGGAAATGCTCCTGCTGGCATGACCCAGTTGGACCTGGCTCTATATGATTGTGAAGTGGCACCTTCCCCTCCCCAAAGGCCCTGGCATCAAGGCTAGGACCCCCTCGACAGCACCTGGTCCCCCTCCTCAGCCAGAGCTGCTACCAAACGCAGGAGCATTGTCTAGCCCTGCCCAACAGCAGACGGGCAAGCTGAGACAAAAGCACAACGCAAGGAGCCGTTCCCGGCTCTTGGCTCCTCCAAAGCCCAGCAGGAGCTGGAACCCTCTGCCAGGTCACCAGCAGCCTGCCAAGCTGGCCGCGGCTGGCACCAGGTTCTGACACGATGCTCCGTGGCAGATCTCTCTGCCGTAAGACCTCAGCGAGCTCTCAGCAGGTGCTGCCCCCACTGTGTCCCACCGCACCTCGCCACATCCCACCGCGTCCTGCTGTCCTGCTGCCTACGGAACCCTGCCCCACGGCCGGGAGGAGTTGAGGCTCTTCCACTGCCGCTGTGCTGTGCGCAGCCGCCCGCGGCACAGGAGGCAGCTGCCCCGCGTCGCGGCCAGAGCAGCTCCCGGCTCATCGCATTTTCCGCTCGACCAGGGGCATCATGTGGTGATCAGCGCAACAGCCCCGACGAGGAGTGATGGGCAGCAACCGGCCCCTGAGCGCCAGCTTGGCCACGACCAATGCACAGCTTCCCCAGGATGATCGGTGCCAAGGCAGCCCCCGGCCCCTCCTTGGAGCTGAGGGTCGTAGAGCATTGTGGGGCTGAGCCAGGTGGGGGCCAGCATGGCCTGGCACTGCCGTGGCTATGGGAAGGTTGAGTGGCACAAGGTGTTGGTGCAGCCTCTCTTGCGAGGTTGTTGGTCCACTCAGGCACCACAGTCCCCAGTAATGAGCCCCAGTTCTGTGGCTGGCCCTTGCTGTCCCTCAGGTGTCATCAGGCTTTTTGAAGCAGGTTCCTTGAGGTTCCCAAAAGCAGGAGCCATAGGTAGGGCCTGGTCCCTGTGGCTGCGCTGCCTCTGTGCATGGCGGCCACACTCCTCTCTGCCAGCCTGAGTGTGCTGGGGATGATCTGTTCCCAGAGTTGAGTTCCCCACCTGTGGGACAGGCTCCTGAGCCTTGGGCGTGGCAAGTCCTCTTCTCTGCTCTCCAGCAGTGCTAGGTCATGATGTATAAACCAGGGCTGGCCCAGCAGGACCATCCACACCGCGCTGCTGGGGCAGGTCCCACGCCGGACTGGCTGAGGCAGAGGATTGGTGCTGGAGAGGTGCTGCCCTGAGCCATCTCCCACGCAGAGCTGGTGAGGCTGGCTGGGAGTGTCCCAGCCCTTCCTAGCCCCGGTGCCCTCCAGGATGCTCAGGTGGCTTCTCCCTCGTCCCCTGCCCTTTGCTCCTGACGCCTGCGAGCGGTGCGGGCTGGGCCGTACCGTACCTTTCAGCTCATCCTCGTACACTTTGACCCCCTGCAGACAGTGGTTCTGGGGGAGCATGGTGGTGCTGGACAGGACCTTGGTCTCCCCAGTCACTCTGTCCTTCTCCACCGTGATCTCCACCGAGTACATGGCTGGGACACAAAGAGGACAGCAGGCGTTACAGCGGCCCCCAGCCCTCCCCAGCCCCTGCTCAGCGGCCGGTAGCGTGGCGGCAGCGGTGCCCAGCGGTGTTAGCCATGAAGCAGGCGGCAGCGAGGAGTGGTGAATGGCAGAGGCGGGTGAGACATCCTGGGCACAGCTCTCCTGCTGGCACTCACGGGGCCATCTCTGTCCTGGCACAGCCGACATCATCTTACCTCCGTGGCTTTGGCGGCCACCCAGCTAGGGCTCACCAGGCTCTGGAGGCACCATGTCCATCTGTCCAACCGTTCAGCAGTGCCAGCTGTTGGGGGGGGGGCTGGACTGGGAGCCAGGCTCATGCTTGCAGGAGGTGGCAGGCCCTGGTGAGGGTGCTGGTGCTGGGCAGCCCAGGGCATAGGCAATCCTCGTCATGTCCTTTGGCTCCTGACCAGTCTCTGCCAGCACCACGATCACCTCAGTCCAGCAGTGTTTTGTTCCAAGGACCCCAAAACAGGCTCTGCTCAGAGCTGGTGCTGCAGCCCCGTCTGAGCCATCCCCCTCAAACCAGAGCAAACCCCCCCAGCAGCAGAGCTGGCCGCGGCACCCCCTAGCATGGGCATCTCAGCCCCTGCAAGCTCCCCAGCGGCAGCCAGGAGCGCTGGCACGGGGTCAGCCATGCCAGCTGCCAACGCTCCGCTCCCTTCCCATGCTCCAAGAAGCCACAGAAAGAGCAGGAGGTGCAGGATGAGACCGGAGCAGAGACGTGGAACGAGTGACCAGAAGAGGCCCCGAACCACAACCTGGCCACGGGGTGGAAGCAAAACCAAACTCTGTGATTGCAGATAAGAGATGTTCTCTGCCTCGGGCTTGGAAAGGCATCGAGCGGTGGGAGTGGCGGTGGCAGGGCTGTGGGGTGGGCAGCGAGCCGAGGGAAGTGCCCAGGAAGGAGCACAGCTCCTGAAGAGGTGGACACTTACCTGCCTTCATCATGTCAGTGCCTTCCACCGCCTTCATGGGACTGCTGGAAACCTTCTTCTCAGCTGGGAATAGAGAGGAGAGGCAACTGCCTGAGCCAAAATGATCACCTGGTTGTGTGCCCACGGGATGGGCCTCAATGAGGGCAGTGTATCCCCCCAATGGCTGGCACCTGGGATGGGCTCCCCCACCCCAAGGTGCTGCTGCCCAAAAGGGAGAGGGATGGGGACACAAGGACAGAGCTCCCCCAACTCTCCCCAGACCCAGTATCAGGGCAGCAGGAGGGGGCAGCAGGCTCTGCCCTATGGCAATGGGAACTGCAACCAAGGTGGGGATCACCTACCCTTGACTGTGCCCAGGGGACTCTGCAAAACAGAAAAGAGAGGTTAGGAGATGCTGGGAGGTGACATGCACCCACTACCCGTGTACCCATTGCCCACACACCCATGCCCACCACAGCAAGTGACACTGGCCTGGTCCCACCAACACAGGACCATGCCCACCTTTTGTGTGTTGGGGATGGGCTCTGCCTTCTCCTCCTTGGCTGGTGCTGCCACCTCTGCCAGGTTCTCCTTGGTGGAAGCTGCTGAGCTGCCATTCTCCAGCGTCTCCAGCTCCTTCTCCAACCTGTGGAGAGAGTCAGGGCTGGGAGCTCACAGCAAGCTGCAGTGCAGGCAGCCACAGCAGATCTATGAACGTTGGCCACTAATATGGCACAGGGGCGAGAGGTGGCACAAATCACCTCCAGGTACATGGACAGACTGGGCTCTGGCACAGCTGACACTGTCACTGTCTGTCACTGGCTCCACCAGCGGGTGCTGCCCTTACCCAGGTGCCCATCGGCTGCACACCAGAGGTTGTCGCTGTGGGTGAGTGGTGCTCCAGGTTGCAGCTCTGCAGATGCTGAGCAACCAGAGTGGGCACCCAACCGGCGGGCTTGGCCCAGGGGGATGGAAGTAAAAACCCCTGTGTGTGTGCATCGGGCAGGGGCCCGACCCTATGGCATGATCCCCCCCCCCAGCTTTCACTGTCCCTCTGCAGTAACAACCTAGCCCTGCACCACCCAGCGCCCTCGCCCGCAGCAGCAGGGTCCTGCCAGCTCGAAGCCTCTTTGAGCTTCCCACCAGGGCAACCTCCCGTTCCCAGCCGCTGAGCCCACCCGAGAGCTGTGCCAGCAGCAAGGGCCCCATCGGGACAGGGTGGAGGTCTGTGAAGGGTCTCCAGGGATTCGTGTCCGTGTAAATCACAGCTCCTCCGTCAGCGCGGCGGCAGCACCCCCGACGGAGCCCTCTCCCCCCCGCCCCTTATCTCCCGTCCCCCTGCGAGGCGCTGGCGGAGGAATGCACCGCGCCATTAGACCCGCACAAAGGCCCCTTCGTGCCTGACCCCTCCATGCACCGATGCTCGGTAATTAACGGCCGAGTCGTGACTGATTGCATTCCTGCGGGGCTGCTGGGACACCCCCGTGCCGGGGCTCCCACCCTTGCATTTGGCAGCCTACACACGAGGGGGCTGGGCAGGGGCTGAGGCTTCTCCCCCCAAAACCTCCCACCCTGCCCCTTCCCCAGGGGCTGAGCCACCGTAATGGGGATGGGCAGAGGGTTGGAGTCGATTATCTCCAGAGGTCCCTTCCAACCCCTACCGTTCTGTGATGTCCATGAGGAACCAGCCCCTTATCCTCCTGGCCCTGCAATCAGGGGTGCTGGACACTGAGCAGTGCCCGTGAGGGACCCAGCCCACAGTCTCTAGAGAGACTTGAGACACCCTGTGAGCACACCCCAACACCCCCTGGCCCTGCACCAGCTCTATTACCTCTGGATGGTTTCCTCCAGCTCCTTGGTCTTCACCTCATCCTCTTGCATCTGCTTCTTCATGGCTTCATCCTCCTCGGAGCCTGAGGCTGGGGCTCCCTCCAGCAGCCATCTCTCCCGCAGAGCCTTGGACTGGGAAGCAGAGGGTGGTCAGGGTCTTGCCGGCCCCACAAGTGGGGGGTCTGCAGCCCAGGGGTCCTGGGGGTTCCTCACCTTGAGGTGCTGCAGCTGCCGCCTGTCATCCTCGAGCTGCCGCCGCTTGTTCTCAATCTCCGCCTGACGTTTCCGCTTCTCCTGGAGGGGTGAGAGCAGCAGGGGTGGGGTCAGATTGGGGAGGGGGTCAGCATGGAGAGGGGACCACAGCAGAGCCAGGGTCAGTGTGGGGAGAGGGTCAGTGTGGGGAGAGGACCGCAAGAGAGCCGAGGCTGGCATGAGGAGAGAGTTACAGGGCGCAGGGGGGTCCCGGCGGGTCCCACATGGAGACACAAGCCATGGCCGCGGCTGTCCGACTGGCCTTGGGGACAGCCCACTAGGAGCTCCTCAGCCCTGCATCACATTTCTGCCCTCACTGGGGGAAACTGAGGCACAGAAGGTGCAGAGCAGTCACGGCATAGCCTGGACTCTGTTCACCATGTCAGACCATCACCTTCCCCCTCACCCGGCCCCGCTGCAGGAGCTGCCAGCGCAAGGGGAACCAGCCCGGCTGGTTCTCCCTTTCTGCCCCCCTTGCCTCGCTGCACATCCTGGGACCAGTCCAGACCATTTCAGACCCTTTCAGCAGAGTCAGTTCCAGCCCAGGGAGCCTCACCCATTCTCTGTCTCCTTTGGTCAAGAACAATTTGCCCTTTGTGTGGCAGAGATCGGCAGGCAGCGAGCTGGGCTGGGGCAGCTGCTACAGGGCAGCGACAGGGTTTAAAACCACCCCAGTGCCCTGCTCCATGCCTGAGAGGGGCTGCCCGGCATGGGTCCCAACTGCTTGCTAATTAGTGTAATTACTAGTGCCCATAGCGGGCCAGGCTGGATCGTGCACCATCCTCAGCCCTTCCCTGGGAAAGGAGGAGGGGGAATCATCACTCATTGCATTTCTCTCTCACTCAAGGCATTGCTTCATTAATTAAACCTCCCGGTGCCCATTGCTTGCTCTGTCCCTGTTTCAGCCATGCAGTGCCAAGCCCTGCTGGATCCTGCACCCCAGCTGTGGCACATCCACAGGCAGAGGCACCATGAGGCAGGGTGTCCTAGCCTGGGCTCCTGCTGGTCCTTGTTTGGCTGCTGCAGACCCTCTGCCCAGGGCTGGGTGCCCGTGCTGGCTCTCTGGCTCCTGTCCCAGCTTGCCACCCCAGCTGAAGTCCTGGTGCTGGCACTCTCCTCCTTGCCATGAGCTGCTCAAGGTCTTCACCATGCAGGAACTCACCGCAATGGCCTGCAGCCTCTCCTGCTGAAGGGTGCTGGCCTCCACGACCCTGCAAGTGAGCAGAGAGGAGCAGTGAGGAGCAGGGGTGAATGGGGACATTGTGCCAGCAGTGAACAGGACACAGCACACAGACAAAGGCTGAGCTCTTCCCTTCCGCTGGCTGCTTTCTCCCCCTTGCCTTGCTCCCACCAAAGCCAAGCACCCCCCACTCACACATTTCCTTCAGGCACCCCTCAGTTGCTGCCCTGCCCAAATCCCCTGGGACAGGCATCTGGAGTTGATCCAGCATGGCTGGACCTGCTGTGGCCATGGCGCAGATGGAAACAGTGACCACAGAGGGGCTGGCACAGGATGGTTCTGGACAGCCCCATGGTTCAGCCCGGCTCACACTTTCCATTCCAAGCCCTTTTCTTGGCTGCTGACATCCTTCCTAGACAGTGACCTTCCCAGGCTGTGCACACGGGCACAGGCATGCACTGACACACGTGGACAGACACACAGACACACGGACATGCACAGACACACACATTGCAACAAGCTCTGCTCCTGCTGGGCTTTGTGCTCCTGGCCCCAACACCTGCCTGAGAAACACCAACGGCCATGGCTGTGCCAGAGATGCTGTCAGCAGCAGCCATCTCACTGACCCCCAGACAGCCTGCCCCCAGGGTGCTCCAATAAGGGAGTGCACCAATCCCCCACGGCCACACGCCCATATTGCCAGGATGAGTGCCCTAGACCAGCCCGACTGGCACCATAGCCCCATGGGACGTGATGAGAGTCCCCACAGCATAGAGCAGCAGGTGCAGGTTCAGGAGCCAGGAGCAGAGCTGTGGGCAGCTGCCCGGGGCCCGGCAGTGGCTGGGGATGCTGCGGTGCCGCGGGGAGCAGCTGGCTGCCTGCCAGATGCTGCTAACGAGGCTCTTGCCCGTGGCAGTAATTGGGGTGGGACGCCCTGAGGTAGCGCCAGCGACGGATCTTTTGCCACTTCTTCCCAGAGCAGGGGAGAGCAGCGCCAGCGAGGGGGCAGCTGCGTGGCAGCCGCCCTGGAGCAGACACCAGAGCGCAGATGCTGCTCCAGGCTCTGGTCCCTGCGGCTGAGCCCTTGGTCTGGCTGCTCCCTTGCATGCGGAGCCATCTCGCTCCAAGAGAGACATTGAGACGCTGGAGTGTGTCCAGAGAAGGGCAACGAAGCTGGAGAAGGGGCTGGAGAAGGGTCTGGAGAGGGGTCTGGAGAGGGGCCTGGAGGTCTTGTGAGGAATGGCTGAGGGAATTGAGGCTGTTTAATCTGCAGAGGAGAAGGCTGAGAGGAGACCTCATTGCTCTTCTGCAGCTCCCTGAAAGGAGGCTGGAGCCAGGTGGGGGCAGGGGGAGGGGGGCAGAGACACCATCCCTGGAAGCATAGCAGTTGGAGACATGGTTTGATGGGCACGGTGATGTTGATGGTTGGAGTGGATGAGCTTAGAGGGCTTTTCCAACCCGAACGATTCTATGATTCTGTGATCTGTGCTGCCGTATGGAAGGAAAGAAAAACCTGTGGGTGGGTGTGTGCCTGCAACCCCTAGTTGAGAGTGGGGACCAGCTCAGGGCCATGCCCATTACTCTTCCTGCAGCTGGTGGATGCCAGGGCTGAGGTGGTGAACGGGAGGGCTCTTGGACTTCACTTACACTGGTAGTTAAATGCACATCCACTGCCGCAGCTCCTAGGAGCTCCTGCCCCAGCTGCACACACAGAGCTGGGGTGGCTGATGTGGGGGGGGGGGGAAGGGCAATGGGACATCTTCACACCTGCCTCTCCCCAGCTCCTTTACCACATACCCAGCTAGGCCCGAGGGCTTTTGAAAGCACAATTAGACCGAGCTGCAGACAGTCCCTTCCCAGTGAGCCACCACAGGTCCCAGCCCACGGAGGCTCGGGGCGGGGGGGGGGACAGGGAGGGGCAGCAGCACTGTGTCCCCAGCACAGCAGGAGAAGCCATTAGCATGGAACAAGTGCCAGAAGAGTGGTTCCACCCCGGGCTCACTGAAACTGCGCTCATGGGCACCCAGCAGCTTGGGGGCCATGGATCCACCAACACAGATCAAACCCATGCCTGGCATCACCCAGCACCAACCACAATGGGAGCCAGGAGAGGGCAGTCCCATGCCCAGTTGCCCCAGCCCAGCTTGGGACGCCCATTTTGGAAGACAACACAGACTCCGAGGTGCCACCCAGCACCTGCAGGCCTCAGGCACACAGGCAGGAGGTCACTGACCCTGCTCCTGGGCTTTGTCCCTCCTCTCCCCTGGGGCCACAGGCTGGACTCTGCAGATGGTGTCCCAGGTGGGGGGTGGGGGGCAGCGGGGGCGGGAGAGCTCCATGCTCCCATTAAGGGCTTTTTCCAAAGAAGGTTTTACTCAGGAGGTGGGCACCAGCTGCTGTGCCCCACACACGGAACCCCCCCGGGCTGGGCACATGTGCCCTCACACACTCGCGTGCCCTCACACAAGTCCTCCACCAGAGGGGCAAGCACAGGCGGGTGCAAGAACCCAGCTTTGTAGCTCTGCCAGGGTGAAAGGACCCCTCAGCCCTCCACCCACCACCTCCTCACTTCACCTCCTGGTGAACCTCCCTGATTAACCAAAAGCTGCTCAGAGCCTCTTGTCCTTCCCTCACCCTGCACCCCGTGTGGAATCCAGGGCAGGCAACCCAGCCTGGAGGGTGCTGAGAGCTCTGCAGGGCTTATTTTTGTGCTCCTTGCCGTGACGCTGTGCCCGTTCCTGCCAGCGCAGGCGCGCAGCTGCNGTGGGGACAGAGGGAGCAGAGAACAGGTATAGGGAGCAGTATCCACATCACAGCCCTGCCCTGGGCTCCAGCCCAAGGGCTGTAACCTCCCTTCCCTCCCAACCCAGCAAGGATCCCCCAGGGACCAGAGGCAGCAGGGCCAGCTCTGCAGGGACAGTGTGCCAAAGTTGAAGGGAGGAACTGGCTGCTCCCCACCCCCCGCCCCGTGCCCTGTCCTAGCCAGGGCTGCCAATCTGGCATCAGACCCACAGTGCCAGGGCTGCCCTTTGCCACGAGGGCCCCTCCTGCTCTGGGGCCACAGGTCCCTCCCCAGGCCCAGCACCACAGGCTCTGAGGGCTTTGGGCTGGGGCCTGTTTCTCTCCTGGATCTTGCCCCGTTCCATGGATCCAAACTTTTACAGCATTCCCAAAACGTTCTGTTCTGCTTCTCCTCCCTCCTCCATCCTCTTTATTTTCCATTATTTGGTTCAGTCTCTGCATTCCCGGGTTCAAAGCCAGGAATCTTGCTGGCCCAGGGAGAGACACAAAGCAGGCTGGATGCCCCTTGCTGCACCCTCCTGCCCCCACCCGTGCCCACCTTAGTCTGGCTCTAAAGCCCCAATCCACCTCCCCACGGGGACTCACCATGGTGAGAGTGGGGCTGAGTAGGGATAACTCTGGTGCCCCCATATCCCTGCCCACTGGCATGGGGTGCCAAGGCGACAGGAAGAATCGAGGGGTCCCATGTCCCCCCTGCCAGCTCTGCCAGCTCCTAGTCGTGCTGTGCCCTGAGGGCTGCTGGGGGTGCAGGAAAACAACACCCGGGGCTGGCTCTGGGGCCGCGGGGGGGTGTGCTGTCCCAGACCCGCCCCCCACCCAATTCTCCTCCTCTTCACAGCAGGGACGACAGCCCTGGGCCAGGCCGGTGCCGATGGGGCCCCGGTGACCGATGGCTCCGCCGAGCCGGGAGGCGGTTCCCTGGCAACGACTCCATGGTAACGGCGCCGAGGCAACGGGGAGCCGCCGGGGAGAGGGGGAGATGCGCAGCGCGGGCGGAGGGACCAAGGGGCCCCCCTCTGCCCCCGGGGCTGGAGGCTTTGCTCGTCCTCCCTGCTCCAGCTTCCCAGGTTCCATATCCCCCGGTAGCACCTCGGGGCCGAGGCCACGACCTCACCAGAGCCTTCCTGGGGGTGTCCGACCGCTCCAGTGCCAGCTCAGGATCCACCCTGGGTGACAGGGAGGGCGAGTTCAGGACCACTAAGCCCAGGGCCACCGAATCCCTGGCCACAAAGCCCCTCAGGAATGCAGGACGCAGCCCCCACGGAGCCCTTTCCNAAAAGCTGCTCAGAGCCTCTTGTCCTTCCCTCACCCTGCACCCCGTGTGGAATCCAGGGCAGGCAACCCAGCCTGGAGGGTGCTGAGAGCTCTGCAGGGCTTATTTTTGTGCTCCTTGCCGTGACGCTGTGCCCGTTCCTGCCAGCGCAGGCGCGCAGCTGCCGCTGCCAGCCTCACGCTGCCAGCCTCACGCTGCCAGCCTCACGCTGCCAGCCTCGACGTTGGACGAGGATTAAAGAATTGCGACCCCAAATTGTTGACTAACGACAAACCCGCAGTGCCCACGGGGTCCCTTTGCCGTCACTGCAGCAGCACCCAGCACAGGAACGACACGGAGAGGGGGGAAGGTATGAGGCACCAGCTGCACCCTGCAAGCTGTGGGACCTGTTCCCCCGTGGGAAGAGGGGCAAGAGGCAGTGGATTTCCTGAGGGAAACCTCCTCTGCCCACCAGCCGCTGCTGCCAGTGGGATCTGCCCTTCCCTAGCCCAGTAATGGGGTCTCACCTCACCCCCAGACATGGGGGAACCTCCTTTCTCCAGACAGACAAACTCAGAGCAGTTCCACAGCTTGGAGATGGAGGGGAGAGAAGGACAGTGAAGGGACCCAGCAGGTCCCCAGGGGACCAGCCAGCANGCAGGCTGGATGCCCCTTGCTGCACCCTCCTGCCCCCACCCGTGCCCACCTTAGTCTGGCTCTAAAGCCCCAATCCACCTCCCCACGGGGACTCACCATGGTGAGAGTGGGGCTGAGTAGGGATAACTCTGGTGCCCCCATATCCCTGCCCACTGGCATGGGGTGCCAAGGCGACAGGAAGAATCGAGGGGTCCCATGTCCCCCCTGCCAGCTCTGCCAGCTCCTAGTCGTGCTGTGCCCTGAGGGCTGCTGGGGGTGCAGGAAAACAACACCCGGGGCTGGCTCTGGGGCCGCGGGGGGGTGTGCTGTCCCAGACCCGCCCCCCACCCAATTCTCCTCCTCTTCACAGCAGGGACGACAGCCCTGGGCCAGGCCGGTGCCGATGGGGCCCCGGTGACCGATGGCTCCGCCGAGCCGGGAGGCGGTTCCCTGGCAACGACTCCATGGTAACGGCGCCGAGGCAACGGGGAGCCGCCGGGGAGAGGGGGAGATGCGCAGCGCGGGCGGAGGGACCAAGGGGCCCCCCTCTGCCCCCGGGGCTGGAGGCTTTGCTCGTCCTCCCTGCTCCAGCTTCCCAGGTTCCATATCCCCCGGTAGCACCTCGGGGCCGAGGCCACGACCTCACCAGAGCCTTCCTGGGGGTGTCCGACCGCTCCAGTGCCAGCTCAGGATCCACCCTGGGTGACAGGGAGGGCGAGTTCAGGACCACTAAGCCCAGGGCCACCGAATCCCTGGCCACAAAGCCCCTCAGGAATGCAGGACGCAGCCCCCACGGAGCCCTTTCCCTCCCCTCATTCCACCCCTTTCACCGGCTCATGCTTTTCCACCCGGTGTCCGCCGGTGTGTCCCAGCCCTGTGGGTCCCAGGGCATCTCCTGGAGCTCCTTCCTCATGCACTGCGTGGTGGGAGAGCCACAGGCCGTGGCACTGGAGCCGAGGTTTGATGGGACCAGGGAGGCAGGTGGCACTGGAGTGGGGGTGACACTCCGGCAACTCCCACCTGCAGAGGTCCAGTCCCTGGACCCACGGCCAGACCCACACACACGTGTGAGCTCCCGGGCACCCCGTGCACATCCCTGTGCTCTCCCGTGGCTCTCCAGCTCTTTCCAGCCCTGCTGATGCTGCCGTTTCCTACCATCACAAGGGAAGCCCGTGACCTTTTGTCTCCTCCCCGCCTGACATGAAACAATAATGTTTATTTGCCTCCCCCTGTTTTTTTCCCATTAGCTCATCCAAATGTGCGAAGAGCCCTTTCAAGCTGCTCCTCCTCTCCCTGACCTCTGCTCCCTTTCCACCCGCGCAGCTCCAAGGCAAGGGGGGAAGGCAAGGAAAAGAGCCCTGCATGGAGTCAGCACCACCCAGACCCCCACACTGGCCCCGGCTGGCCGTGAGCCCATGAAACCAACAGCACTGGCAGTGACTGAGGGCCCAATGCTGATTGATGCCACTGTCCCCATGCCAAGAGCTGAGCCCCTTGGCCAGGCCTGGAGCAATGCTGCTGTGGGGGATCTGCAAAGCCTCCATCACAAAGCCATTAGCAGCAGGGCCCTGATCGAACGCCCTCGCTGGCAGCCAGCATGGAGGGGAGGGGGCTATGGCAGCTCTTGGGCCGGCACTCATCGACCTCAGAGGCAAATAAACGGGTGGCCAGCTCGGGTGAGGATGGCCAAAAGCCACACTGCTGAGTGCCAGGGCTGCTGGGCATAGGGTTGAACCCACCTGTTTGGGTCCTGGTGGCACAGGGGCTGCTCCTGCCCTGCCCCATGGTGTTGGCTGCCAGTCCCACAGCCAGCTACATTAACCCAGCTCCTTCCCTCTGCATGAGCTTTGCCTTGTCCTGCTCCTGCTGCCAGCACAGCCCCATCCAGCACTGCTGCCCTGGGAGGAGACAGGGACAGGGGGGAGATAGGGGGAGGAGCAAGGAGGGAGATGGCAGCCCCAGGCTCCTGAAAACGCAGGATGCATTAGAGCAAGTGGAGCTGCCTGATTGATTCTTCGGGCTGAGACGTGGGCTGGGAGTGCCAGGAGAAAATGGATCCCATGAATATTTGATGAACAGAGGCTTGGGGAGGGAGTTTGATTGGAAAATTACAGATCTTTCAAACAATGGTTCAAGTGCCCTCCAAACGCTTGGGTTTCCAGTTCCCTTCCAGTTAGAGGAGCAAGGCTCCACCAGGAAACTCCCTCACGATTTATGAATGAGAGCAGAGCTGGCCAGTCCCCACGCCTGGGAGTACCAACTGCCTGGGACAGGCAGCCCCAACATTGGCTTGGGACACAGTGCTCAGCTCTCCTCTGCCTTGGGGCAGCCCTGGCCACATGACTTACCTGTTCACATGAGGCAGCACAGCTCCCCCACACAAGGATCGACAAAGCCAACAAGAATGTGGCTCCTGAGCAGGCTCCTGGAATGGGCACCCTCTGTGAACCCCAGGCACCTGTGGGGAGCTGGGTCCCTGATGCTGAGACAAAGGCTGTGCTCAGCCCACATCCAGCTGTGCTCCATCAGGAAACATCTGGCTAGGGCAGGCTGCGCTCTGGCTCCACTCTCTCCTCCTGAGCTGCTCTAGGGCTCATCCTTGCCCCCAAGAGTGGCTCCTGTCTGGGGCCAAGGGGCTTGCTCATCTCTGGATGAATTAAGGAGATCCTGGGGGAACAGGGCTTCTGTGCACACCTCTGCCTCCAGCCTGAGCTCTGCACCTCCACCCAAGCCTGCCCCAGTGCACGTCGCCTCCCCAGCCTCCCTCCTGGCCCTTCCTCACTGCTAACACCTCCACTGCTGGAAATGGGCCCAAGACACAGCCCAGCATAGCTCTCAGCACAACTCCTGGCACAGCACAGACTTAGTGAACCACCAACTGGTCCCACGTGGAGAAAGGGGACGTTTCCTGCCAGGAAGTGGGAACATCAACACCAGCACCTTCCCAGGAAGCCTGCTCCGGTTCCTGCCCAGCCACTCAAGTCTGGCTAAAAGGTCCCATCCCTTGGTGGTGGCTGAACTCTAAACCCCAATATCCACTGGCCCCAAGCAGGACTGAGGTGGTGCTGTGCAGCAGTCTCTGCTGGAGCTTTGTGGCTGGAAAAGGCAACGGTGCCATCCTCTTGGCATGGACCTGATCTGCTCCAGTCCCAGTAGCCATCCAGGAGGCAGCAAGGGTCCAGCCTGGAGAGTGTCAATTAGGTCCCAAGATGTCTCAAATGGGACTCCTCAGGTTACTCCTCAGACAGAAATCTTCCACCTTCCCCGTGTGCAACCTGTGGGCTTTGGATCAGGGATGGACAGGGCTGAGAGGGCAGGACCATGAGAGCCCTCACTCCGAAGGGACCCCAGGCCCACAAGAGACAGGAGCAACCTTCTGAAACAGAG
Organism: Ramphastos sulfuratus; assembly: GCA_013399055.1. Lineage (NCBI taxonomy): Eukaryota > Metazoa > Chordata > Aves > Piciformes > Ramphastidae > Ramphastos > Ramphastos sulfuratus. The sequence goes on along the minus strand of WBNM01021472.1, from coordinate 1,793 downwards.
CAGCCAGACATGGATGTGCTAATTCTCCACCTGCTTGGAGCATCAATAGCAGCAGCAGAGCACAGACGAGCACCCGCAATGGGACCAGCGCAGCCTTTACGAGAACTGGAAGCTTTCAGACGAACATCCCTGGGCACAGCCAGGACCCTCACTCAGCCACTGTCAGTGCCAAGGCAAAGTAGGAGCCAGCAAGGCCAGCAGCATGCTCCCAGCACCCCTTCTCTGCTGCTGAGTCAGGCCAACATCAGAGGAGCACCTTGCTGTGTCCCCAGGACTCTCCTAAACTTCTGGCTCTGCGAGCAGGCTCTGAGTTTGAGACATCAGGACTGACCTGGCAAGACTGTGGGCAAGGATGTGGCACTGCAGGCCTCCTGGTAAACGTGGACCCACCCAGGGGAGCACATTTGGGTATTTTAAGCACCAACAACTTTTTTTCCCACCTTTATTCCATCACAAAAGCTCAGGAGCCTCCTCCCGAGGAGCCGCAACCAGCTGAGCAACTGGAGGGGCTGTACCAGCGCTGCCCACACTGCCCTGCTTTGCTTTTCGGCTGCACCCTGTGCCCGCAGACAGAGCTGCGGGAGAGACGCTGCCCTCACAGCTCAATGGGGCGAGCCCTTGCCCCGGGACACTTGCGGAGTTACACTCAAAAGGAAAAGCCATCGGCAGGTCCAGCATATGGAGCTGGTGGGGGGAAGCCCTGACGCCACTCCGCCGGCTCCTCAGCCCTTTCCAGGACGGTGAAAAGCAGAGTGAAAAGCAGCATGTGGAGCCCAGAAGCAGGAGCCAGCAACCTGCCCAGCGCCACCACCCACTTCAACTCCAGCCCTCCACACTTCCACTCCAGGACACTCTGTGTCTTGGTCCCTGCAGCTTCTCATCCCACTGCCCAGGGCACGCTGTGCCCATCAGTTCAGCCCTTTCCCTCACTGCCTTTAGCCAGCTCACACACTTGTTTCCCCCTCCAAAGAGGTTCGTTTCCAAAGAGACTAACTCACCGAGGGGCTACCTGCAGCCACAGACCCACCTTGCCCCTCAAAGTCTCCAGCTACCTCGGCAGCAAGGGGAGCTGCTCCACCTCCCCAACCTCTGTGCCCCAGCCTCCGAACCACCCCCGGGCCCCTCACCAGTGCCTTCCATGCCGTGCTTAGCCCCGAGCCACATCCTGACCCCAGAAAACCCCACCCATCATTCAACAGCACCCTGCAGCTCCATGGGGATCCCCAGGTGGGAGGCAGACGGTGGTGAACAGGACCTGTTGAGCACCTGGCTCCCTGCTAGGCAGTGGCCAGTGACTTGATGCCAGGTGATGTGCCCACAAGGAGTGGAGGGTGGCTGAAGAGATGACCCCAGGAAACTCTCAGTGCCAAACCCATGAGATGCTGGGGAGACCTTCATTTGCTGTGCTGGGGACCAGAGCCACGGGAGGGAAAGAAAGGCCTGGGAGAGGCAGAGCCAGCCCAGTTGGCTGCTGCCGTTGGTACCCAGCACATCGAGTTGCCAACCAGCCCTGTGCCCTCCCAGAACCAGCACTGGGGCAAAACCAGTGCGTGGGCAGGATGGTCCCCAGCTACCAACCTCCACCTGCTCTCTCCTCCCCACTCTGGCTTCCAAGTCCACCAGCAGGCACTGACCGACCAAGGCAGGGCCACACCACTGCACACAAAGGATGAGGCCGGGACCAGAGAGCATCGCTCCGGTGGGATCCAAGGGGAAGATCCAGCGGGAGGATCTCCCCCGGTGATAGTGGGTCCCTGCCGGGGGGGAGGGTGGGTCTGGGAGCGTGCTCGCAG
>WBNM01021471.1:85588-96223 GCA_013399055.1 Ramphastos sulfuratus | reverse complement strand
TTATACTGTGATACTGTAATAATCTTGACTGACTTCACATCTGAAAAGCAGCTCTGTTAACCACTAGCAGAGACACAGATGTGAATCACCCTCTGCTTTAAGTGGATGATCAAGATAAACTGAATCACCCTTAGGTGGGTTCTGTATTTTTTCCCACAGCCTGTAAAGGAAACCCAACATTTAGGCACCTGCTTACATCTAACTGATGGAGTTAACTGAAAAGAATCTCATGCAAAATGGGTAACAAGAGACTAAATTATAGGAGAATGATGCAAAACAAACCATAAGAAGGTGACTCAGGAGCTCTTATTGTCACTGAAATTCAGAAGAATGGTTGATAACATTAACTAGCAAATATTTAACTTTGTAATATTAAATGGAGGCATTAAAATGAGATAGTATGTGTTTGGCTGTGGAGAATAATGATGCCCCCCATCTCCCCCAAACCCTAAGAATTTTTGCATAAATGATACACGATTCAACAGCTTATCAGGAAGTTATGATGAGAGACACTTTTATTTTTTTCCCCCAGACCTGAACAATTTGCATGCTTTTCAGGAGGGGAGAAATCCAGAAGTTAGATATTGTTTGTTTTGAACACATACATGAATAATGAAGCTCTTCACTAAAAAATGGATGTGCTGGTTGATGTAAGCCTTTCACTGTCACCTGGTCAACACAGATGATTGAGTATATCATGGTGTACCTATACTATGGTCTCTCTGCAGTGTCTCACAGTAAAATCTGGAGAGAATAATTTCAGAAAGTGCACTGCAAGGATTCTTATTTACTATCATTACAACTAATTTTTTGAGTCAGTTTTCAATTTAGGTAATTAGCATAGATGTTCTAAAAATTCATTTAGTTTGATCTAACCTGTTTTGAGTGATTTTTGGTAAGTAGGACCATTGAGAGACTCTGTTTAGGTCACTTTTACTGTTCTGATATTAGGCTTTGTCTTTTCTTGATTGGCTTGTAATGAATCTTTTTATCTGAAAATACTTTGCTCAGTATTATTAATTTTATAAATTTGCTTGGTATTATTACTATTATAATTTTACATGCTGTAGTATTAATTCCAGAAACACTAGAAATAATAGAATCTGTAGCAAGACATTTTCGGGGCTCTTAAAATTGTGTTTTAAATATTTTTTTCTTTCAATGTGTCTACTTTTGTTTTGTTACACTAGCAAAAATAAGATTTTTTTTGGGTTCTCAGTCACTTTAGTGGGATATTCGACCTTAGTTATGCTGAATTTTAATTCGATATGAATGTATCAAATACCACATATTTTAAGGTTGTTTTTCCTAGTTGGCAGCTTTTGAATCAGCATAATTAATAAAAATAAAATTTTTTAAAAAGGACAGTTTCAATTTTTCTCATAGGTAACAATATTTATATAAGACAAATTCTTTCATGGTATTATCTCTTATATTCCAATATAATCTCTTATATAAGATTATCTCTTATATTCCAATGATAACTTGGAGACTCATTCCAGTTTCCAGCATGGATTAAGCAAATACAAAAACCAGACCTTATAATCTTTCTTTGTATTTTCTGGAAATCCACCAAGAAAAAAATTATCTTTTGATCTCTTGATTTCCACCTGAGGCAGTAACAATGTTCTCTCTCCTGCAATTTCAGCTACTTATGAATATAACTGCTTGAAACATAAAAATCTCTGGTGGGACAGTAGATTTACAGCCAGTTTCTCTTTTTACTCACTGAATGGGAAAAAATGTGAGTAGGAGTAAAATGCAGCAGATGTGGTCTTTACTCTGCTATACTCTTCACATAAAACACTAAGACCTGCTTAACTGCTTCTTTAATTGTTAGTGATGCGTTTGCTGTCATGATTCACGATCAACTAATTTTTTGTTTTGTTTTATTATAGTTCATTTGCCTTCTCCCACCCCTCCTTAGATTAGCTAAACCACCAAGGCTGTTAAATTGCTAGCAAGGCTGTTAGAAGCTGCTACCCACTCCAAAATGTGTTTTGAGTCACTGTTAAGCTTCTGTGACTGCTCCAAGTTTAGTGGGCACTGTTTTTGTGCTGGTACCTATTTATGTCGATTAGTTCTGGTAACCCCATTGAGTCAATCTAGAAAAGGTAAGTTTTTTTCAGGCAAACATGAAAATTAATCCCAACATGCAGGCTTTAATGTTTTGAAACTTCACAATGTTGGTTTAAATTTGCCATATGCATACGCCCAGGAAAGAAGAATGTGTTAAACTTAGGCCTATGTTAGAAAATAATGTGTCACAACAGAAGCAGAACTGAAAAAGAGCCCCCTTGATGGTGAGGACTTGACACCTGAACTATATTTGAGCAGGTTTTACTTTGGAGTAATCCTAGTCTGATACATGGAACGAATGAATGCCCCTTAGTTACTGGATGACAGCAGATGTGGTCCTGGAAAACATCTGTCAGTTTCGTTCTTTTCAAAAGGATTCCTGTTGGGTTTCTGAATACTGTACACCAAAACACAATGAGCAGGGATACTTGGAAGAAGATCTATTTAAAAAAAAACCCCAAGCACTTTTGAGCCAGACTAGATGACCCATAAGACTAGTAGAAGAAGAATTTAACTTCATGTCATAACAACAAATAAAGGTTCTCAGGATGTCAATGGCAAAATATTTTTTTTTTTCTTCTGAATTCCATCTAAACCAGCATGTCCCTTGTCTTCAAGAAGACTATACTAAGAAATGTGTCAGGAAGTGTTTGGGGGTTGATTTAATTTGGAATAATTTGATGAGGCAGGAATTATAAAAATATAGTTATTTTCCTGAAAAGTTCCACCCCAAAACTATATACAAGATGAGTTAAATGTTATTTATAGGTTCTAATTCAGCCAGGAATTTTCACAAGGATGCTTATGGGCAATTTTTGTGATTTAGGCAAGTCAGAAAATGGAAAAGGCTAAGCCACAAGATAGCTTTACCCTGCTTAGAAATCAGAGGCAGAGCAGAGCTGTAGGGAAAGGCTGAGAGATTTACTCATGAAGGCGGAGTAGGAATTCGGAGATGATCCCTGGATCTGCTTTGTGGCAGCCTCTGGAAATCACAAGTTATAATCCAGTTGTGGAACCACGCAGCATAAGTCCAATGTGAATGGAACCTGCTGAAGTCAAAGTGTCTCCAGACACAGCTTCCATGAGGCAGATCTCGTGGACCAGCACTGCCTTAGCAGTGCAGAGTAATCCTGTAAACAGCAGCAGCTTATGGCAGAGGCAGAGGCAGGGTCCTTCCAGCTTGGGGATAGGGAGCAGGAAACCAGGATACCCCAGTCCGTGGAGAAACTGGGTCCGGGTACCACAGAGAAAACTCTCAAATGGATCAAATGGACCTAATGGACTTAATGGACTTGTGTGTGCTTTCTGGTCACTCTATTTAAGTCTTTCCTAGACAATACATCCAGTGCCAATATATAGTGGGCGTGAAGAATCCAGCCAATCACAATCCCAGATTCCAGCGTCGGCTTTCCCATAAGTGAGTACACGTGTGGGTGCAGGAAGCAAAGGGCACCTTTTGCCATTCCCCATTCAAGCCTGCAGGGGGAGGGGAAAGCAATTTCCTGTCTTCATCTTCCCTCATTCAAACCTCCGCTGATGGAGGTGGGGAAGGGAGTTTGGAGTGCCCCACAACAGGGGTGAATTTTTTTCTGTCTTCCTGTATTGAATTTTCTGCTTCATGTAGACAATTATTTACTGAAGAATGGTATGGTGATATTCTTTCCTATTGTCTAAGTGTCCCAGCCATCAAGAAACAGCCATCTTCACTATTTGCTTTCTCAGGGAACCTCTCTTATGAAGTATTAGAGATAAAATGAGAGCAATAGCAGTTGGACAGACTTACATGTAAATTTGGTTGTCTATCAAGTTGTTACATGACATGAACAAAGTGTGGAGCTTTCTTGTGGGTTTGCTGTTGGGAGATGCTAATATTGTTTGATATACTTAAAGAATTATAAAGAAGAGAACAACAGAAGTTCCCACCTGTGAGGTAGGCTGTGGATACCAATGTCTCCTGTAAGAGAAAGAGGTACTGCATTTGCTTCAAAGATATCTCTGCGCTTTTGAAAGGATATTTTTAAAATTATTATTAGAAGAGAGTCTGTGTTTTGTTCTGGAATCAGTGGAAGATAATGTGTTGAATTAAATGAATATTTGGAGATTCTGCTTGGGAATGCAGTCAGCAAATGTGTTATATATTGGTTTAACTAGGAAAACCTGTTAGATTAATGAAATGTACTATTAGTCTCTTGAATTTTTTTACTGACCTTACAGGTAAGAGGAATCCCTTTAATGGCATTGTTACGTGATGTTAATTTGACTGGTGAGTCTAGACTAGTGAGGGAGAAAAGGACTGCCCTGTTCAAGCCATAAGTTTCTCATACTTTGATTAATTTATTTTTTTTCCCTTCAGTATAGTTTAAAGAAAACATCTTTGAAAATAACCCCAAACCATAACTGTTCTCCTGTTAATGGCAAAACCTAAAGATATTAAAGTGCTTCATTTTCTATTACAAAACAAAATGATCCCGTGGAGGAAATAAAATGACAAGAATGATGAACAGGGATAGTTTGAGTAGGTTATGTGAAAGTATATCTGCTGTGCAACAGGACAGATCCCATGGATGCCAACAGGCATTTGTGTCCCACGCCCCTGGTGCCTGAGCAGAGCATGTGGTATGAGGGCTTTGTTGTGCAGATCCACTGTCACTAGGCCACATTGCTCCTGAAGGTGGAGCAGATTGTGCTGTGTGGTGCAGGTACATGGGGCAGCCTCAGGTGAAGCTGAGTTGCTATGCTATCTGCTTCTCTCCTAAGAAAACAACAGAGCACCATTTTTTTTTTTTGGTCCTTCTCCCTTTATCCATCTTTTTTTGTCCCGTTTTACATTTTGCAAAGTTTACTTCCATGGGGCGTTTTTCTTAAAAGCACAAGCTTTGCTACATAGGCAGTCCATACATCTCCTTTGATCTACTTCCTGCTCAATAGTTAAAGAGGTTTAGAAATAAATAACTTTTGATGTCTGCTTGGTGTCAGTTCTTATTTGGTGCACAGAGGAATTTATATGGGAAAATCCAGTAGACAAACGGATCACAATGTTGTTTGAAGGAAAAGTTGGATTAATATAAAAGGGAGTGTTTGCTAAAAGTTGCCCTTGAGGTGACAGGAGGTTTAACATTGTGTGTACTGTGATTTTTGTCATGTTGACTGTGTTCTTAATAGCAAGCAGACAGCTCAGCCAGGGAAAGGCACTTCTGATCCAGAACAACGTAGCTGCGAAAACCTTCCAGTATCTGAAGGGGCCCTACAGGAAGGCTGGATAGAGACTATTTACAAGGTCTTGTAATGACAGGATGAGGGGTAATGAGTTTAAACTGGAAGAGGGGAAATTTAAACTAGATATTAAGAAGAAGTTCTTTACAGTGAGGGTGGTGAGGCACTGGAACAGGTTGCCAAGGGAGGTTATGGATGCGGCCTCCCTGGAGATGTTCAAAGCTAGGTTAGATGAAGCCTTGAGTGGGAGGCATCCCTGCCTATAGCAGGGAGTTGGAACTAGATGATTTTTGAGATCACTTCCAACCTAAACCATTCTACGATTCTGTTTATTTCCAACCTAAATCATTCTATGAAAGCTGTGTGGTGGTTTATACTTTGTACTGCTAAATGGCCTTCACTAGGATGCTGAAATGTGTTTCCATGATGCTAACCACAGGCAAGCCCAATGTCAGGGTGTTGTTTTTACCTGTCTCTGTTATTCACTAGCCAGTATTTATGTAGCCCCGCCCCCCCCTCCCCCCACAAAGAATAAACCACACATCTGTTCTATTTCACACTTTTAACATCCTGCTACCTCTGTCCTAGAGCACATGTTCATTCACAGAAACCAGTGCAGCAAGCAGAAGTTTCAACATCCTTACACTTGCTCTACTGTGTTGGGAAGTTGCTCAGAGTGTGAGAGATGCCAGTTCACTTCACCATTCATGTGTGAGAATTTGCAACCAAATGTTCTTTTTCAAGACAGTATCACAAGATTGTGTGTAAGGATTATTTTGGAAAGTGGATTATTTGCTCTACCTGTTAGTGATGCTGCAATGGGCTACATTAATCAAAAACTGTATGCCACTCTGCTCCTGTAAGTGTTTTTATTGCTAATAGCTGTCAGCTGCAGAGATGGAGACCCTTTGACATTACCTTCCAGGTGAGAGGTGTAGCTGGAAAGGGTAGACTGCTGCTAAAACTTTGTTTTGTAAGTGGTTCCTTAAAGTCCAGCACCTCACTTCCAATGCTTGGTATTTTGTCTAAGCTGCCTCAAAGAAGATCATCTTAAGGTAACAATTTCTGTTATGTCTAAGAGATCAGTTCCTTGCAAAGTGGTAGTCCCCAGTAAAGTATGCATAAACCTCCAGAAAGTGTTCTGTCAGAATTTAACTCTTTCCATGTTAAGAGTGGAAGAATGGGGCTAAGGATGGGGTATACACTTGCCAAATACTTTTCAAAATAATCTTAACTTCATAGTTACCCTGTATTCCTAGACTGACTTCAAGTTAGGTGTAAAGAGTTCTAGGGATATATAGGGCAGAATTTTCTTTCTCTGCCCATCTGACTTCCAGTCAATAAAGCTTCATTTCAATTTGTATTAAGTATTGAATCTCATATCATTTACATGTTTATCAAAGTTGTTTTTCACTATTAATCCATTCTGGAATACAAAGTTGTTCTAAGTCCTGTGCTTATAGTTTTGAACTGTAACTTATCTCTTTCACAAACTCTTACATGCTAGAATACACTTCCAAATGTGGCAAAGAGAAAAGACCCTGAACAGAAACAGATTACATGGAATTAAATTTAGAAATTCATATAACATGTAAGAAGGACCATGGATAACAGAGACAATGACCTATAAAAGCCAAAATCCTAGATTAATAAGACTAAGAAGTATATAACATGAAAGGCTCCATAGCTTTCCTGTGGCCACTGAATACTGTAACTGCCCTTTCCTTAAAACCAACAATTTTTTCCCCCCCCACATTCACATAATTTCTTTTATAAAAGAGCTGCTTTTGGTTTGACTTTTTGGAAATAGTTTTGTGCATAGTTCCAAGAGGCTTTTCTCTTTCATCAGTCTTGTGTTTTTCCTCTACTTTGATACAGTTTAATTGTTACTTTCTTCCTTCCCTATAAATATGGATGTTTATATGAACACAAATTTCACCCATTTTTATGCAGCATTTCACATTCTTGATGATAACAAGATGGCAAGCTGTGATATGTGTGTTCTTCTAGAGGGCCAAAGAATTTATAATGAGTCATTATTATAATTTGTGTGTGTGTCTTTGACTGATGCTATTGTAGCTTTCCAGACAGATGTCCCACCCGCTGCGTGTTCCTAGTTTCAGTCTGATGAACTGCTAAAGCTACTGGACACTCAACAGTAGCTCCAGCAGCCCACAATGCATTAGTAATAACTTTTTTTTTTTTTTTCTTTTTTTTTCTTTTTCAAGATGAAGAGGCTTTAACTGCAGCACACAATCAGTAGCCCACAGTGGAAGAAACAAATCAGAAAATGACTGTTCCATAAGGACGGAATTGAAAGAACTACATAAGTAAAATGACAGACTATTCATTCCAGTTTGGAAAGCATGAATGGGAAGAGCTTAATTTTCTTCAAGCTCTTCAGCCATGAATAAACTATTTAAAATAAAAATAGATGTATTATGGAGCTCTGTGATCGTCACTGTTTATTATTTTGATAAAGCATGAGTCGTCCTCCTCCTCTTTGCTAATGAGAAATGATGAGTTGAATCCTGATCTCAATTTCAGTGCTACAGAAGTGGTATAATTCTCCTGGCTGCAGTGACTTTGCTTTGCATTTATGACAAAAATGGGGAGGAAGCATCCAGACCAATGATTTTAATGGCTTGCAAATAAGAGAGTCTGTGTGCCTGGACACATTACTGAGCTGTAGATTTTATAATTGTTTGGTGCATCTTAAATAAACCTCTAGTAGATAAAATCTCAGTTGAAGAGATGTATTTTGCTGAACCATGTCATGCATAGCTATTGTTGCCAAATGAGCCTCCCAGGCATCCTTTGCCCTTTGTACCGTCTAAAATCTATTTCACCTTTGAACAGAATGCATCCCTAAATGATTTATACTGTCTGGTATGTAGTTCAGCTAAACCTATTAAATCTTAGAGAACCTGCCCATTTCAAGAGATTTAAAAACATCCAGAAAACAACCCAAAAAACCTGCAGCTCCCCAGCGCTATAGAAGTGAACTTCCAGCCTGAGAATGTACTCACATGCCAGTGAGTTGAGTTGCCTGGGGAAGCTGTTGCAAAAAGGCAAAGCTTTAATGCTGAATGCTGAGATTGTCTTGATTCTTGCTGAGCACTGTCTTCGTGTACAAATAGCTATCTTCAGTGAGCCTTCTTACAGAGCATAGCCCCAGTGAGCTCCATTGCTGTGATGAGAATCTAACCTTTTGTTAGGTAAATGGCAAACTCCTTGGGGAGCATGCAGATCTACACTGAACATGCTGGAGCACAAGATAGGAACAGAAAAATATTGCCTCGTCCTTTCCTGATTGTTTCTTTTCTCACACAATTAAAAGGATGGATAAAAGCCTAAGTCATCATCTTACAAAAAAAACATTAATGGGCTCGTGGATTATTTTTGGTCTGTGTGTCTCTGTGTGTGTATGTACTTCTAGTCATTTTGCAATGTAGCACATACAGAGTGGATGAGGTTATAGAAGCTTTTGTTACAACTGACCTGTGTTTTCAGCTAAGTCTTCTGCCTGAAGAATATGTCTGTTTACCTATTTTTTGTTTATGAAGTGGAAGATTGTAGGTGGCTGGAAAAAATGGCTTTGAACACTAATTTTCTAACGAGCTGGTCAAGTGGCCACACTGTTACTAGCCAAAACACTTTTGGAAATCGCTTTGGGTTTGTGGCGTTACTAAGGGTATTACAATATGTCATTTGTTAACCACTGCCAGTTTGCAGGATTTCTTTGTTCTGTTATGGAAGGACCTGTACAACAGAACAAAGGAATATTATGTTACCCTAGTGTGATCTGCCAAAGCTAAGGAAGAGTGTATGATCAATCATGAAAATACTTTGCCAACAAGTAGTCGAATAGTCTCATATATCCCAAGAGCAGATGCAATGAACAAATGTCCTACAAGAGGTGAAGGCGGCAAACAGGGTAAAAGATTACCTACCTCAGGATGCTGATTTATTTGGGGCAATAATTTTAGCAGCCCTAGCTTAGATGGTTGTCACTGGAATAAAAGTTTCATTTGTAAGCAAGATTCTGTTTTAAAGGAAATTGCAGATTTTTTTTTTTTTTTAAGGCTTGGATATGTCTTTCTTTGTTTTTTTCATGATGTTGTGCCAGATGAAGCAGGAAGTGACACATTGGTTAATGTAGAAAAAGTACAAAAATACCAACTTACAGCAGGAATACGTGATTCAACTACAGAAAAAAGAATGTGTCATCTGTTGGGATACCTTTTCCCTTTCTGTACTGATATGTTTTGGATCAGATTCTGATCCTAATGAGATGTACTTAATATTGTGAGGATATAGCCTTAGTCACTGTCTTAATGTCAGTGGAAAGAGTACCAGTGAGTTCTTAATCAACATCTTCTTTACAGTTTATTTCAGTGCACCATTTATCAGAAAAACCTCCCAATGCATGTTTGCAAGTATATAAAACTAAAGCTGGCTGTTGTCTTCATTTGTTTCAGTAGCCCAAATGGGACTTCACACCAAGTTATACTCCAAAGCATTAACTTTTTGAATGTCTCTTGTTCAAGTGAGTAACTCCTTTTGATTCTGAGATCATTCTCTCAGCTGTATAGTAGCTCAAAGTATAGTTAGTCCTTTCAGTGTCATAGATACTAAACAGATTCCTGTGGGTAATGGGCTGGGGCCCATTGTAGTTATAACTTCAACGTTCTGAATGAAATTGTCTGGGATGCAAAAAGAACAAACTGTATTTGAAGTGGATTTTTTCCACTTAAATGCCGACAATACCAACATGATGTTACTGCATCATATTAGCCATGACTGAGCAGTATCCATCATGTTCAAATGGTAGTGTCTTTCGTCCTTCTTTCCTCAATGAAGCTTGACAGTTCTTGTGAACTGGTATCATCATATTTTTATTCCATCTTTATTATTTAATGCTGTAAGAAATGAACATTTTACAAACTGTCCACAACCTCACCAGAGTTCATATTGGAAAGCTTAAATTGTTCACCTGAGACAGTCTTTGCATTCTCAGACTGATTGAATAGATAAAAAGCATTACGGAACACCTTTGCTTTGTCCTTATTCTAGAGTGAGTGAGATGCAGCAGGTCAGCTGCTCCTATAAACAGAAATCCCCTGTGAATGAATAACTAGATCTCAGAAATCAATTCTTTTTTTGGTTGCTTTTGTCAATCTAGCAATGTCATATTATTTGCTTTACAAATGTATCACCCAAAATAGAAGAACTTGTATTTAATAGACAATTAGGTTAGTTTCTGACACTTGATCTGCATGGAGCGAAACTGTGATTTGCCTTGCTTCAAAGACTCTCAAGGAAAAGGGGGTGCTGCACGTA